>OY977956.1:15829465-15991965 GCA_963854355.1 Epinotia brunnichana
TAATTGTTTATTTATTTATTTACTTATTTATACCTTCACTTCAAAATACTCATGATCACACACGCACTCTCAGACTCTCACACACACTCACGCTCACACATTACACTGACAGAACTAAAATTATTGTAGCTTTGTAATTTGTAAAACATCTATTCTATACTTGTCTCTTATTTAATATCGTATGCTTGCTGTTCTACTGGGTCCCGTAACACAGGGAATCCTAGCTCAGGACCCAATGACTTTGTATCCTAGTGTATCATGTTTTTGTCGAATAAATATTTCTATTTCTATTTATATCAATTATCTCTTCTAGGGAACACAATGTGCGTCAACACCACATGCCCCGCAAACATCACAGAATGCACTCCGGAGCGTTACGGTGCCCGCTGCATCTGCAATCTGTCACCGAACACACACCAGTTTAACGAAACCACCAACCGTTGTCAAGACGTGAACGAGTGCTTAGCTGAACGGCCGAGCTGCAGTCATTGGTGCCAGAACTTTGATGGCCATTTCAGATGTGAATGCGATACGGGATATGTCACGGATGATTTTAAATATCTCTGCTTCGCTGAAGGTAAGTTTATATGTTTGTGGTCTTCCTGAAATACCCAGTTTAAGCACATTGCTAAACTCTGGGTAGACGTGGGCGAGTGTTTAGCAGGATGGCCGAGCTGTCGCCTTCGGTGGCAGACCTGGCAGAACTTTGATGGGCATTTCAGATGTGAATGCAATATGGGAATATGTCGCGGCCGATTTTAAATATTTCTGATTTGACCAGCACTTTTGCGGCGAATGCAATATTTCTGCTTGACTATCTAAGCTGCCGGCCTTTGCAATGTATTACCCGACGTATTTTGTTCTTCTCGTCGCGCAATTGAGATTTCGCCAATTTCCAAATCTGTTTATTTTTAGCTAAACTCTTCATCTTCTTTTGCAGGTCCTGAAGCGATGCTTTTCTATAGTACTGAGAAAGATATCAGGTATATCAAAGTGAAAACAAAGCAAGAAGTTATTGTCGCTACGGGAATAAAGAAGGTAGCTATATCGATAATCTTATTTATCTACTGCTGGTATAATGGAATGTCATGCAAAATTGTGTGAAATTCCATTCATCATTTTCTTGCCCTTATCCCATTTACTTGGGGTCGGCGCAGCATGTCCTTTTCTTCAATACCTCCCTGTCATTCGTCATCGCGTCACTTCCTCCTCTTCGTAGCCTCTCTCACACAGCCCATCCACCTTTTCCTTGGCCTACCTCGTTTCTTCCATCCCTCCACGTTCATACCTAACACTCTTTTGGTCATATGACTGTCATCCCTCCGCATAATATGCCCATACCACGCAAGGCGATGTGGTCTTAATTTGGCGATGACAGGTGCTACTTTCAGGCTTCCTCTAATATACTCATTTCTTATTCTGTCCATCCTCGTCACACCACACATCCATCTTAACATTCTCATTGTATGAAATTCCATTATGATCAATTTGAGGTACCTACTTTGATAGCCGGAGATTCTTGTACCAAACACAAACGTCACCTGAGTGGTATCTGTACCAGCCACACATCAGTACCATACCAGCCACTAAAGCCTGTATATATGTGTGGATTGTGTGTCTCCAGAGTCACGGGGTGTCCTACGACGGCAAATATCTCTACTGGGTAGAGACAGCGAAAGGACACCAGGCTATAGCCAGGGCACATCTGGAAAATCCCACCGAGACAAAGGAGGTAATTGATAATAATATTAATGTTTGTTTTTGGATGTTTTTATATTGTCTCTCTTTGTAACCGCTTTGTTTGTGAGGTGTGCAACAAATAGTAATAGTATTTTATTAACGTTGCCATAGTGACCAATAAAGTACCCACTTAAAGATTAGTGGGAGATGCGTTGCTCGGCTGTTTTCCGGAGAAAATGAATTTTCCTGGTATTAAAAACTAGTATAACCCTGTATTGTGATTCTCATCAAAATCGTTAGACGATCCTTCAATCAGTACATGCAAACCCGCACTACCAATTCCTCAGGTTCTTCAACTAAGCATCTTTAGGCTTCCGAAAATCTATTGTCTATTATATTATCCTGACGCCTTCATCCAAAGCAAATATTATTAAAATTAACATTTCAACTGTATTGTTGTCATGTTAAGGATGTACTTATATTGATCATGTTTAGGTTGTGAGACTTATATTGATTGATCACTGGTAATTTTGATGTCCTTGCCAATTTTTTCCCCAGATCCTAGTGAGCCTAGGCCTCTACGACGCCGGTGACGTGGCGGTGGACTGGCTCGGAGGCAACATCTACTTCAGCGACGCATCTCGAGCAAGCATCTATGTGTGCAAGACTGACGGATCAGTGTGTGCGCGCCTGCACGCGGAGACGATGAGTCCTAAATTTGTGACGTTGGATGTTAAGAATGGGTAAGGAACTGTATGTTTACTTATGACAGACAGACACAAACTTATACATGTATTTCAGACTGAGTGAGAAATATCGAGGAAATATCTATAGCAGCAACAGACATGAACCTCTCCCTCTGCTCTGAACCACGGCATTTTTGACTTTCGAGCGCTCGAAAATTAAATAGTGTAAGTAATATACCTAAATACGATTGTACTTACAACCCGTGTGAGTTAACTTGAGACTCGGGCGCGTACTAACGTCATACGAGCGAGGTCTCAAGTTAACTCGCACGAGTTCTAGTGTCAAAATTGTAGGCACTTACTTTCTACTGATAGAATTGAATATAAGTGGACAATATCACTCGTTTGTAGGGTTCCGTACTCAAAGAGTAAAACGGGACCCTGTTACTAAGACTCCGCTGTCCGTCCGTCCGTCCATCCGTATGTCTGTCACCAGGCTGTATCTCACTGATACCGTGATTGTTCCAGCTGAAATTTTCACAGAGAATATGTTGCCGCTATAACAACAAATACTAAAAATACACAATAAAATAGTTTTTTTATAAATAATGGTACGGAACCCTTCGTGCGCGAGTCCGACTCGCACCTAGCCGGTTTTTTTTCAGTTTTCTATTGCTATTTCAAAGTAGCATTTCATCCTTTTTGACAGTTTTTGAGTGAATAGTCGAACTTCGGTTCGGCTAAGCTCGGCTCTCGCACACCTCTTCTTTCCTTCTAAATTTAGAGTAACCTTCTAAATTGCAGAAAGTGGAACCGGTTACCATTAATTGACGGGGTATTACATTGGGTGATTGACCGAATTGTTTCACGAACTTAACAATTCGGCAAGCATATCGTCGATTTACACGAACGAAAGTCTAACCAAAATAATTTACACAAACTAAAACCCCTTGATGAGGTTTCCCTACTAAAGGCGTGTTGCACCAACATACGTTTACATAATTTACTTTCAAAACAAAGTTTTAACCGACTTCAATTCAGTACTCCGCCAAGCCACATGAACATTTCCACATTTTTTTCCAATTTACCACATGAACTGATTTCCGAGAACAAATGCGTTGATTTTTAGACCAATAAACCAAATCGCTGTATGTGGGCCAATAATATTTGAGAACTTCCGTCGATTCCTCAAGGATCTCAGAATTACCTTTGGCACTTCATTGTTTGCTATTTCAACGGAATCATATCAGAATCTGTGACGTACTTATATAGTTTGAAGTACATCATTGAGAAGTTCCACAAGCCATCTGTGGTCTTCATCATCACTTCCACTTCACCAAATTTATGATTTCCGGGTGTAAATACACGAGTTATAATAGAAAATACCGAAATTACTACACGCGTGCCTAATATATTTGAGGAGTTCCCTCAATTCCTCATGGTTCCCATCATCCAACTGGGGCTTTGGAAACAATGGGACCAATCTGGAAGCATAAGTATACTTTCAATTAAAAAAAGAATTATACGAATCGGTTCATAAATGACGGAGTTCTGAGGTAACAAGCATAAAAAAAAAACATCTGAATTGAGAACCTCCTCCTTTTTTTGAAGTCGGTTAAAAAAGATCAACGTTAACCATTGTTAACCATTGCACCGGCAGCTGTCATACCATAGAAACTTGTCAAACTTTCCATACATTCAGATCTTAACGAACACCGGTTACGATTACAGAGGGATATACAACCCACTGTTTTAAAGTGTTTTAGACAGCAACAATTTTTAATAGGGTTATCCTATTGAAAGACTTAAGGGAGCTTTCCAGTGTGAAAATTTCATAAAATCGATTTTTTTTTGCTTTATCGAATAGTATACACTCTTCCGAATATTCCCTGAAATTTTCATGCCGAAATTCAGATTATTTCGGTTACTGTACAGCATTTCTTGGAAGAAGGCAACGGAGCGCTACAGCTGCGCTACAACTTTGAACGCGTTTTTCTCGAAACAGCATTTTTCTCAACGGTGTCCAACTTGGAGGGCAGAGTTTTAAAGCTATCGAGTTGAATTTTTTACACTATATTCTTAACCTCATTGTTTATCGTGCTATGGAAGCTTTTTTTTTTGACATCTTCCTATTTTTGTGTAAAAAAAACTGTCAAAAAAAATGCTTAAATCGATACTTTTTGTTCAAACCGGCGCCATTTTTGCAAAAAAAAAAAAAAAAGCCTCCATAGCACGAAAGCCAATTATATACCGATCAATAATCTTTTAGTGTTTTTTGTTTCAGATCAAAATTGTGACCCCCAACGTGCATTTTCTGCAACAATTGTTTCATCATTTTTATAGATATTAATTAATAAATAAATCGATCTTTAAAAAATTGTTTTGTATTCTTCAATACCCAATTAATATACAAAAAAGAAACCAGACCGATTAGATTTTTTTTTCTTTAAAAAAAAAATCGCGAAAGACAGCGATTTTTCGGGCTGTCACACTGGAAAGCTCCCTTAATAAAACAACCCACGGTCTTCCGGTCCCTGGGCTATTCTTGTCTTAATCCCATCTTTTGTTTCCAGCTTAATGTACTGGGCGGACGTAGCAGGCCGTAAAGGTGGCTTCGTGATAATGCGAGCTCGCATGAATGGTTCAGACTCCACGCTCCTGCTGGCCAGCCTGACCAGCTTCGCCGCGGCGCTGGCCATAGACGCGCCCAACGACCGGCTCTACTACGTCGACCGGACTGTCAGAGTGCTCAAGGTGGACACTAGACAGGTTTATGTAAGTACTACTTACTTAATGTATCCTGGATCCTTAATGGACCAACTCCTAGCAACTATGAAGGACCTAGACTATGACACGCAAGGATATGCCGACGACCTTGTAGTCATAATCAAAGGTCCCTGCCTCCACACAATTTCGAACCTAATGCAAGGAGCGCTCAACACCATAAACAAATGGTGCAAAGAAAATGACCTGTCCATCAATGCGAGCAAAACAGTACTAGTTCCTTTTACTAGGAAAAGGAAACTAGATAAGCTTGCCAAATTAAAACTGAATGGACAGGAAATACCCTATTCAAATGAGGTCAAGTACCTAGGAGTTACCTTTGACCAAAGGCTAACTTGGAACGCTCATTTGAATAACACAATACAAAAGGCAAAAATGGCCATGTGGACTTGCTGTCGAATGGCAGGAGCAAGATGGGGCATAAGACCCAAAATTGCTTTGTGGCTTTACACAGCCGTAGTGAGGCCGATAATCACATACGCCTCTGCAGTCTGGTGTAACAAAGTCCACCAAAAGACAGCCATCACAAAGTTAAGCAGCCTTCAGCGTACAGCTTGCTTAACAGCAACAGGAGCTTTATGCTCAACACCGGGGGCAGCCTTGGATGCACTTCTCGATCTAACGCCACTCCACCTGCAAGTGCAAAAGGAGGCAAAGCAGTGCATCTACAGGATATGCACACTAACAAGGCCAAAATGGCGCTCTCAAGCGCTAAGCAAACTTGAGGCCCTTGTTTTTGATAACAAAAACCTAAGCATGCCCACTGACGACACATACGTGGAATGCAAATTCACTAGACTGTATACAGTGGAAATACCTCCAAGAGACAAATGGACAAATGACCAAATGGACTTCAAGGAGGGAAGCCACATTTGGTATACAGATGGATCAAAAAAAGGTGATGATGTTGGATGTGGTATCTACGGTGAGAGGCCAAAGTTCAAAGCTAGCGTCAGCATGGGGAAGGAGGCCTCAATCTTTCAGGCTGAACTCTTCGCATTAAATAAATGCGTGGAGATAAATCTTGAAAGAAACCTAAGGAACCAACATATCTACATCAACTCGGACAGCCAAGCTGCTCTGCTGGCACTAGAATCACTAGAGTCCTACTCTAAACTAGTCCAGAATTGTAAAAATAATCTAAACACCCTGGCGAACTCCAACAAAGTCATACTTAGATGGGTACCAGGGCACTCCGACATTGTAGGAAACGAAAGAGCAGATGAACTTGCAAGGCAGGGCGCAGACACGGCCCTAGTCGGCCCGGAACCGTTCTGTGGCATCACAAAACGGAAAGCATATTCTCTGCTAAACAACGCGGAAAAATCAGAGGCAATCAAGCTGTGGAAGTTCACCAAAGGACAAAAACAAGCTAAAGCCCTGATCGAAGGGTTCAATAGTAAGCTGTCTAAAGAGTTATTACAATTCAAAAGGCACAAAACCTGCGCAGTGACAAGAATCCTGACAGGACATTGCAAATTGAACAAACACCTGTTTCAAATGGGTATGAAGCAGGACACAACTTGCAGGTTCTGCCAGGAGACAGAGGAGACTGCAATGCACATTCTCTGCTCCTGCGGACCACTCATGCATAAAAGAAGTACCTACCTAGGGCGGCACATAATGCACCCACAAGAAGTACAACATATCACCGCCCAAAGAATCTGGAATTTCCTGGAGGCAACGGGACTTAACGGTGAACTCTAAAACAAGGGCTGCCACAATAGATCACTTGCTGGTCGAAGCGGCATATTAAGGCCCACAAAATAATAATAATAATAATAATACTTAATGTATTACTGGGCGCACGTAGCAGGCCGTAAAGGTGGCTTCGTGATAATGCGAGCTCGCATGAATGGTTCAGACTGTGGGTGCTGATTCCCCAATTTATATTTTTGTTCCGTTTCAGTCTCTATTCGAAGAGCGGTTCCACCACCCCTTGGCAGTCGCCGTGTTTGAGAACACCGTCTACTGGAGCGATTGGACCTCCAACACAATACAGACCACAGACAAGCTGCATATGACGAGGAAGAGTAATGTGCTGGCCACATTGCACGCGCCGGTCCTTGGTTAGTATACTTATATGCTGTAGTGATACTGCCAGAGTCAGCTCCTACGGTAGTTGCGTGTGGAGACATGGAGTGTCAGCGCCATCGAAAAGAGTATTAGAATGAGCTCTAACGTCGCACATTACGTACCTACTCTTCTGACCGAACTAACCCAAGAGCTAGGTCAATAAATAGGTGGATCCGTATCGGCTTAGTATTATGATATGATTATGAGAGAGGCAAGATTTGAAGTGGACACTATATACCTACTTATATAGGATTTATTATAAGATTAACGATGTACATAGTGGTAAGTTAAGTGGGTCAGCAAGCCTGAATGGAAAGGGTATGTGATTCCGCTGGTCGCTTCACATACATATATGGTTCACTCTTGCTCTATACTAAATTGAAAGCGTAGATGCAGCAGTTGCATAGTCGCTGGCTCGAAAATGGAACCAACGTGGCGTCATTCGCGCAGGTTCAGTATGCGCCATTCTGTTGGTATGGATACGTGCGTCCCGCCCCGTGTCACCTCAGATTACATCCTCGACTACAGCTCTGATTCTAGCTAAGCAACCATTCATTGACGACCGCTTTAGCCTAGTTGGTAGTAACCCTGCCTACGAAGCAAGAGGTCCTGGGTTCGAATCCCGGTAAGGGCATTTATTTGTGTGATGCAACGAATATGTGTTCCTGAGTCATGGATGTTTTCTATGTATTTAAGTATTTATTTCTCTATATAATATATCTCTATAAGTATCTATATCGTCGTCTAGTACCCATAGTACAAGCTTTGCTTAGTTTGGGACTAGGTTGATTTGTGTAAGATTGTCCGCAAATATTTATTTATTTTATTTATTTATTGACATGCTTGATTTGATTTTCGCTTGATATTTCCAGGAAATAAAATTTAAGATGCCTAGCGATGTTTTTCCCCAGGCATGCACATCTACCACCCAGTGTTGTACAATCGGGACTCGAACCCGTGCGCGTCCCACAACTGCTCCCACCTGTGCCTGCTCTCGTCCAACACAACGTACTCCTGCGCATGTCCTGTCGGCATGAAGTTGAACGGAACTGTTTGTTACAGTAAGTTGATATTAGTTAATATAATATTCAGATATTTCGAATGGAGGATGAAGCCAAGAAGCTAATCTTAGTACAGTCGCCATCACATACATAGGTACACTATAGGTGTTCAAAAATATCGGCACATGCACCCTAATGCCTTGAAAATAGAGGCGTGTTCCGATGTTGGTGACGTGCTTGTAACTGTAAGGACATTGAGAGGGCTAGTTCCACTAAATACCTTGGTGTCATCTTAGACCAGCGCCTATCTTGGCATCAGCATATTGAATTTGTAAATGGTAGAATTCGAAAATTGGTATGGATCTTTAAAATTCTTCGACATATTGCAAACAAGACACTTCTTAACCAACTATATGTATCGTTAGCGGAATCCATCATGACCTACTGTATCACCGTCTGGGGTGGAGCAACTAAATCCAAATTCTTGGAGGTTGAAAGAGGGCAACGGTGTCTGTTAAAGGTAATGTACTTGAGGCCATACAGATTTCCCACAAATGAACTGTATAAGATTAGTGACCAATTATCAATGCGAAAACTGTATATCCTCCATACAACATTAAAGTTACATAAAACACTAAAATTTAATCCAACGCTTCTAACTAGAAGACGTAAAAACACCGTTGCCCCACTTACAACATATAGATCTTTGTTTGCTAAAAGGCAGTATAAGACACGTGCAGCATACCTTTATAATAAAATAAATGTTAAAATTAATATATATCAACAAAAGAAATATAATTGTAAGAGGTCTCTAACGGAATGGTTAAAGATGCTAAGTTATGAAGATACTGAACTGTTACTTAATCTTGTATTAATCTAAATTTAATTCTATAGTTAGTAAAACATAACAAAATGGAAAATGTTATATATAATATATACCTACTTTATCAAACAACACACACGCACGCACACACTAACACACACGCACGCACACACTAACACACACACTCACACGCGCACACACACGCGCGCGCACACACACACACACACACACACACACACACGCGCACACACACACACTCAACTTTAGGGTCACGACACTATGCCTGTGATACCTAATTCGTCTTTATTTTTTTTTTTGTTATAAATATTTACCTACATATAAGAAATTAACATTAACTGCTTTTTTATGGAGGAGCGGGTCTTCCTGACACAGGTATTTTTTACCTACTAGGAAGACCCAACCTTATTTTCAATGTAACCTAGCAATCTATGAAATAAAACATTTTCATTTTCATTTTCATTTGCTTGTTTGCTCCGATGTATGTGATGGCGACTGTACCTTCAAAGACACACGTCCTGTCCTCGTGATTTAATCGCCCATGTATCAAATGTAATATAAGGATCTTCAAACCAGTTGTCATTGTTATGTTTTGACTAGCTGTCTGCGCATTTCCGCCCGCGTATTACCTACAAAGAATCCAGACAGAGACTCAGAAAAATATAGCCTAGGTAGTCCATGTCCATTCCGATAAACCATTTTATATATTATAGTAAGAATTTTGTGCTGGTTGAGTAGTTCCAAAGATTACCAACCTGTACAATTTTTGATGGCACTTTATTTCATGGGTTCTGAATAATAGCCAGTAATCCTTCAATTTCTACCTAACTTTTGCGGATAATTCAATTCAAACCATATATTTTCCCTTTGTAGGTGAACCAAACTACCGCCCACAATACCTAATAGTTGGAACAGGTGCTTCATTTACGAGGATCCGGTACGATACCCTCGGGAATCCAGAAGCCCACGCCACCACCTTGGACATAGGAAGGGTGCAAGCTATGGCGTATGACAGCAGACGCGGTAAGTTCCTCTCTGAGGCTCTAGTATAAGTTTTATCGATACATACACGTTTTCGAACGCGTTTGCGTTTAGTTTCAATTTGTATGGCCACGCGTAGTTCCTAATAGTTACCACCAGAGGCGCTGTTCGCGAGGCCATACAAATTGCAACTAAACGCACACGCGTTCGAAACCGTATTGTATCGATAAAACATATACTAGAGCCTCTGGACAGGCATAGACGAAAAAGAAAGCGATAGAAGTTAAGTAAGGTCGACTACTGAAAGTACGAGTATTGAAAACATTTCTTATAAACGGGTGTTCAAAGTTTAGAATAATAGGGCATTCAAAGTATTCTCATCATTTACTCGTACGTAGACTGCACTTACTGTATAGTCCGTGTAAAGATGTAGTCATCGTCAAAGTTATTGTGGGTTGGACTACTTATTGTCACGGATATAAGCTGTTTTGGAGCGGTCACACGTGACTTTTTGCACCGATACGAACGCGTGTTTCACGAACTTCTGACTGTCGCACGACACTAGTCGTAGATGCGGAGATACAGTCAGCTTAAAAAGTAGCTACGCAAATGAAGACGTCAAAAGTCTTTATTAAAAGGGAATCAGAACTTTTGACATCTTCAATTGCGTAGGTATTCTGGCAGGGTCGCCATGTGGAGATAGGTGGGGTCAGGTTCGAACACAGGTTCGAAGGAAGAGCACGTGGCGGACACGTTTATGAGTCAAGCGATTTCATCATCATCATCATATCAGCCGAAAGACTTCCACTGTTGGACATAGGCCTCCCCCAAAAAGTGCCATAATGAACGGTCCTGCGCCACCCGCATCAAGCGGACTCCCGCGACCTTTACCAGGTCATCAGTCCACCTTGTGGAGGGCCTACCCACGCTGCGCCTTCCGGTACGTGGCCGCCACTCGAGAACCTTTCCGCCCCAACGGCCATCGGTTCTACGTGCAATGTGCCCCGCCCACAAGCGATTTATTACGTTTAAACTTAGCCTAGATACATTGATCTGCCTACTACAATCACTACATAGATCACCTGTTGAAATCACATCAGTAGTATGCGTTTGCATCGCGTTTGTAGCCGCCGTGTATAACAGCTCTTAACGGAATGGGGTCCTGCATCATTTTGGTGCCGTGACCAGGATGTTGTATGTAAATAAAGTTAATAATAAAACAGCCTATATACGTAACACTGCCTCCTCTGATGAATGAGAGGAAACGGACAGTAGTCCCCACGCTGGCCCAGTGCGGATTGGGGACTTCACATACCTCTTTGAATTTCTTCTCAGATGTATCCAGGTTTTCTCACGGTAAATATCAAATTATATTTCTTACATAAGTTCCGAATAAGTCATTGATGTACGAGCCGGGATTCGAACCCACGACCGCTGTTTGACTGCCGCTATAGTTAGGTACAGGGCTGTTATTCGCTACGCGTTAATGCGGCTCACCCCGCCGGTCACCCGTTACGAAACTAGACCTCTACCTACGCTTAATTACTACGCATCGCGGTGTCAAGGTATAATTGTGGGTGAGCGTTGAGGTGAGCTTAAAACAAGTTACAGAATAGGGGGGCAGGTTCCTACTTTAAAAAATGTGATACATAATTAATTTCGCAAATCTGGAACTAGTGGTTAAGGTTGATTTATCTTTGCGATTGTTTGTCAGGTTTTTGAAAATTTTATTCATTATCAAACAATTAATGTTTTATACTTTTTGCAGACGCCCTGTACATATATGACACGATGCGTAAGGGCATCAACATGATCGAAATGTCCGACTTCACACTCGGCATCACCCACGTGTTTGCTTACAAGGGTCTCGAAAACGTCGTCGATATGGACTACGGTGAGTTTGTAAATATACGATATTAAAAAACCGGCCAAGTGCGAGTTGGACTCGCGCACGAAGGGTTCCGTACCATTATCTATAAAAACGGCAAAAAAATACACGTTTGTTGTATGGGATCCCCACTTAAAAAAAAAATTTATTTTGTTTTTAGTCTTTGTTGTTATAGCGGCAACAGAAATACATAATCTGTGAAAATTTCAACTCTCTAGCTATCACGGTTCTTGAGATACAGCCTGGTGACAGATAGACGGACGGACGGACGGACTAAGTAATAGGGTCCCGTTTTACTCTTTGAGTACGGAACCCTAAAAACCATTAGAAGGGCGTGATAAGTCGTGGTATGCAGAGAGAAGGGATGGTTGGTAAGAGGATTAACAGTGAATCGGACATGCAGCTGGCAGAGGAAGATCTTGACAATTTTTCTCCGACAGACCCGAAAAAACTAAGGAAACATCTGGCCAATCGTCGTTGCCCGACCGGTTCTGACACGCCTCGCCCACCCGCCGTCCACCCGGTATCAACCCAACCCAAGCGCGTAACGTCTCGTGGGGTCTACGGACTATATGATTTCACCACAATTTGTCAGTACAACATGTCGAAGTCAGAATTGCGCGTGTCGTACAGATGTAACAATCTGACCGATAAGTATAACTCGTTTGACAGTTGGATCAGCAGCGCAACATGCCTCCAGACTATAGCAATTAGTCAGCTTCCGACAAATTGGTGCTGACAAATCACTGTGCTGACATGTATAGACCCCAGAACAGTCGGTACCTTACCTTAGGAGTAGTTCGCCTAATGTAAGCGCGATGATCGGGAGTTGCTCACGCAATGTCAGATTGGGTGGGGCCTAGGTGATGCTGATACGGGATAGGGAAATTGCATCTTTTTATTTTATTACGAAAACCAAAAGTATAAATAATCCACCATTAAAACAACTGTAGCATTAAAACTGTCTAATGATTTATTTTTCTGATGTTAAATGCATTTGAAATCAGCACGCGCCGCGCCGGCACCCCCCGAAAGCGCTCTATATTAAAGGGGCTTATGCTATGACGTCACAACATAATATATTCTCGGCGCGTTAACTATGGAGTATTAATTTGCAATTATTTCTACAAAATTTGCGTTTAAGTCTATACTTGTCATATAAAATATCATTTCTAATTCAATATTCTGTGTGTTATGTAACTGTTGTGTTATTTTATCGAAAAATAATAATTTTTTTTCGTCATTTAAACGTAAGATAAAATTAATACAATCGTTTTTTTTTCTTTTGTATGATATCTCTACGTATATCCGCATCGATAGAGTGCAATGTATTCGAAATTGAAATCCCATGCGAGTTCCCCATTTATAAGTGTGCGGCATGTACTTAATGAAAACCGAACGGCTCGAGTTGACGTGGAACCGGTCCAGAGTTAAGGATGGCTCACGCTAGAACGGGCCGTGTCCGGCCCGGGCCGTTTTCTAAGAAAAACGACGGCGTTTTTGCGCGGCCGAGCCATATTCCAAGCCCGACCGAGCCTCAGTCTTAGCTCGGAAGCGGCTCGGTGTCGGCACGGCCCAGCCGTGACTCGACCGGGCTTGGGTATGGCACTGGTCCCACCGCCGGCTACAGACTATAAGCTATCGGCGATTACTCGCCCAAGAAACGAACAAAAGTGTAAATAAATTTATAGTTCATCGCCGGCGGTGTGAACAGCCAGCTATAAACTATAAATATATAACTTTCTCTTTTATTTACACGAAAGCGATTATCTTTTGTTCGTTTCATGAGCTAGAAAATAGCCGATAGCTCATAGCTTACTCGCTCGCGGTGGGGCCAGTGCCTATGGCTCGGCCGCGCAAAAACGCCGTCGTTTTTCTTATAAAACGGCCCGGGCCGGACACGGCCCGTTCTAGCAAGAGTCATCCTTTAAGATAGTAGATTGTAAAATGTTTATTCAAATAAAGCACACATTACAGAACAAAAAAGTTAAAACTTAAATATAAACATGAACACAATATCTTAGGAGTTCAGCAATGTGACTCGGCATTAAAGTTGCGATTGCGTGTTGTACTATTGCAACGCTGTTTTTCCGTCTCAGCCTTTCACAGTGATATTTTGCACTAAAATAGGTAACCAGTAGGTAGGTAAATTGGGGTGATAAGAGTGCCTTCACCGTAAACTGTCGGCGAGCATGTGTAAAAAATAGTGATAGCAATGAACTTCATTCTTAGTCCAGTGCATAGCACTGTATTTTGCGATCGCACTGTACTTAAGAAGTGGCAGTTGGCAGGATCCTGTTCATTTGGGAGCACTGTACCCAATGGTTTTTGCTCTGAACAAACAGGTAGATTATCAGAAGTGGCACCCGTGTTGAGACATCACGATTGATGTCATGCAACCCCGTATGTCTCTCACAAATATATATATATATATATAGACAAGCTGGTATAGGCTTTTAATTACAAGTTTTGTATGGTTGATCAATTTCAAACAAATTTTTGTGCCAACTCTCGAGTTTTTCTATTTCTAAATTCTAAAATTTTCTCAATTAACGAGCCAGATTAATCAATATCTATAATATTGTTAACAGACTTCGTAACTGACACCCTTTACGTCTTGGACGCTGGCCGACGGTCCCTAGAAGTGTTCTCCTTGAAAGACGGCAAGCGGGCATTGCTGTACCGCTTCCCCGATCAGGAAATACCAGTCAGCTTTTGTCTGCTACAACATTTCGGGTAAGGGATCCTTAAGCGGTCTACTGGTCTTCAATGACCAGTGTCCCGTTTTACGAAGCGCCAAGTTACGATCTTACTAGACTGGCAACACTGGTCAAATTACTGGAACAACAGCTCCAACTCCTCAGCATTACCAGTTTAGACCTTGCGAGCTGCAGCATTTTCGGTAAGTCTTCCTGAAGTGGTCTACTGACCAGGTGTAAGTGAAGGCCAATAAATCAAAAATCTTTATCAACATCAGTTGACGGTTCCTAGAAGTGTTCTCCTTGAAATACGGCAAGTGGGCATTACTGCACCGCATCCCCGACCACGAAATACCAGTCACAGTACAGTCCTGCTACAACATTTCAGGTAAGTCTTCAGACTTCTTCTGAAGCTGCTGCAACATTTTTGGTAAATCTTCCTCAAGCGGTCTACTGACCAGATGTAACTACGTAGGTCGATCATGGTCACGTTTGCCAAAATGGCTGCGTGGAGGCGGCTGACACTGAGTGTGTGTGCACTATTATACGCATTGAGTGCCAGCCGACGGTTCCTAGAAGAGTTCTCCTTGAAAGACGGCAAGCGGGTATTGCTGCCCCGACCAAGAAGTACCTGTCAGTCTACTACAACATTTTGGGTGAGTATTCCTTAAGCAGTCTACTGACACCAGACCAGACCATACCGGCAGGTGAATCAAGCTCACGATTGCAAAAATGGCTATGTGTAGGCTGACGCTTGCTTGTATAGGTGTTCCTTGGAAGGCGGCATAAGACTATGGCTGCACTGCCTCCTTGATCAGGAGATACATGTCAGCTTCTGCGTTCAACATTTCGGGTAAATTTACCTTAAGCGGTCAACTGAGCTTCACTGACCAGGATGTACACTGTCAGCTTATTTATTTGTCTTTGTTTCACAAAAGAAGAACGCTTTGCTACATCGCTTCTCTGTTAACTTCTGCTCACTTAAATATTTTGGGTCAAATCAATTTACGAGTACCTACCTAAGTAATACTTGCTACACGTAAGACTCAAATACACTGGAACAGCTCTCTGTATTGCTCAGTAGGTGTAAAATCACCAGTTTCATCACTTTTCCACCACAATGTTGCACACCAAAGGTAACAAATTGCTTCTCTAATACTATATTTATTATGACAGGAGGCTCCTCGTGGCCGTGGTGGAGAGTGAACAGAACAACGAGATACACATCGACAGTATTGGCCTGGACGGTGACGCGAGAGAGCATCAACACATCATCATGAACAATTTAAAAGGTAACGGAGTAGATTGATACCTATCATCTAGAGTCTAAGCGGAAAGAAGCATCATAGGAGTTGAGGGCGTAGTTACTAATTTTATGTTTGACAGCTAGGGCTTGTCGGTGGAGTCATTTCCAACTTGTTCTACAGTATTCCATTACTTCAATTTAGGAAAGTGTAGTGTGGTGGTTTCCCCTCGCCTTCCACATCGCAGTTTACGAACCGCTGAGCTGTAGGTTTAGTTTCACCGGGGTTCGCAGGCGAACAGTGCCGGATTACCCCATAAGCAAATTAAGCAATTGCTTAGGGCTTCACGTCTTGGGGAGGCACCAGAAAAAGCACTACACTACTCGTTTACTTTTGGATACGGAGGCTCACAGGCGGGGATAGGGTTGGGTGCTCTAATTTTATTATTACTCCAAAAGAAACAAGGCAAAAATATGTCTAATGACAAAAATCCCATTCAAATTTCTCAAAAAATGTCGAAGATACAACCGGTTTAATACTGCTTGATAGAGAGAAAAAACGCTAGCGACCCGTGACGTCACGGGTCGCTAGCGTCATAGTAAAGGGCAATCGTTTCATGTGAAGGTGCGTTTTGCGGAAAAGGGACAAAGTAGGTATATCCCCTCTTAAAACTTTGAACACTTATAACATTGTGATTATTTTATTGTCTTGTGTTATTTTTTTCTCCATGTGACTATATTTTTAATCCTTTTTTGAGAAAATTCAACATTATTGATTATTTTGTTTGGTGTCACCATCCCTATTGCTTAGGCTAAGCCATCAAGTAGTCTTAATCCGGCACTGCCGAGAGATAGCAGGATGGCCATCATATATGAGCATTCTGACTATGACTTTCCCAGCTGACTGGAAAATCGCTCAGGTGATCCCGTTACCTAAAAAACCAAATCCTACTGACGTGTCTCAACTGCGCCCTATAAGTATTCTTCCTTGTGCATCGAAGATAATAGAACGGGTAATTTGCGATCAGCTGTCCGATAACCTGGAGAAAAATAGCATACTCCCTGAACTGCAGTCGGGTTTTCGCAAGGGTCGATCGACAGCTACTGCGTTGCTCTATGTACTCGTAGTCGATAACATCCTACAGGCTCGTGATGTTGGTAAACGTACCTTTTTAGTTCTTTTAGACTTCTCCAGGGCCTTTGACTGCATTAGCGTACATCTTCTATTAGATAAGATATCTTATTACGGGTTTGATGTCACTGCAACAAAATGGTTCAGTAGTTATTTGTCTGGCCGTACGCAGGCAGTTTCGTTGCGTAGGGTGGATGGTGGTGGTCTGCGGTCCTCTGTTTGTCCTGTGACAAGAGTAGTACCGCAGGGTTCAATACTTGGCCCCCTGCTCTTTATACTGTATAGCGCTGACATCACTAACAGTATAAAGAGCTGTAAGTATCACCTTTACGCGGACGACTTGCAATTTTATTTGTCTAGTGCGCCGGCAGACACATCTGCTGCCATTAACACGATAAATGCGGACCTTGATCGTAGGTATTTCCTCTTGTTCGGAGAAGAACTGTTTGGTTCTTAATCCTAGCAAGTCGAAGTATGTGGTTTTCGGGGCACAACATCAAATCCGTAATACCCTTGATGCTCGGACTTCCGGGAATGTCGCCCAATGGGCGAACCAATAGAGCAGGTGGTATAGAAGCAAACAACCTCGGCCTTCTTATGGACGAGAACTTGCGCTTTGAGAACTACATACTAAATGTTGTGAGTAACTGCTTCTATCGCCTTAAAGTTCTATATAATATACATGATTACCTTGGTGTCGATTTGCGTGTCGACTTATGTGAATCGCTTATATTATCTAGGTTAAACTATTGTGATGTCGTGTATGACGGGTGCATTACTGGTCGTTCCAAGAGGCTCATACAACGAGTGCAGAACGCATGTGCTCGTTTTTGTTTCCGAGTCCCTCCCCGGTCCCACATCACTCCATATTTGAACGCCGCTAACTTGCTTAACATGTCTGCACGCCGACGCCTGCACCTTGCCACTCTGCTTTTCGGGGTGGTAAGGCATGAAACCCCATCTTACCTTTTTCATAAACTGGTATGGTCAAAGAGTGCGCGCAGATTCAAGGCAATGTCCATAATACCTATGCACCGAACCGCTGCTTTCCGAGGTAGCTTCAAGTTTGCGGCGTCTAAGTGCTGGAATGATATCCCTCCCCCTATCCAAGGGGTGCTTAGCAGATACACCTTTAAGCGTAAGCTTTAAAGGCTATTTGTTGACGCTCCAAAAATCCTAATCCTAATCCTGCACTTTTAACAGCAAACAATATGCCAATTGCAAATTTTTATCTAGTTTTTGTTTTTAGTTTAATAGTAAAATTTACTTTACGTAGTTATTATTTTATTAAAGCTGCATGTAGGTAGTGCGTAGGTACATGTACACACTATGTATTTATGTTTATTTCTCTCTCGCCTTTCACAATTAATTATATAGTTGTGTAATTATAATTGTATGACGTTTCCGTGAGTCACCAACGGTGCTGGCTGAAAATCAGCGCTGTAGGTGTCTGACTGACACCTCAGCATAATGTTGAGCCAGTGTCCGGTTCACTGCCGCAGATACACACTTGTTACATGTTTTTTACTGTTATTTTTATTTATTTTTGCTTAATATGTGTGTCCTGTGTGTTAGTGAATAAATGTATCTTTCTTTCTTTCTATATATAATGGTTAGCTGCGAATACCAGTCCCCCCGATCCGACCACACAGTGGCAGATTTATCCTTACAAAAAGTTCACAATATCCGGTGACGATTCTGTGCTGCGACATGGCGAGCAATTGCCTCTGGTGACAGGCAGCAGTGGCACTAGTATGTACTGACAGGAGAACAAAGATAGAAATCTGGTAGGGCTCCTCTTCAGGTATCACGGAGCGAGGCGTAGGTACTAGTCTAGTGCTAATTGATGGTTTTTGTCCAGGTCCCCGCGTCAGGCTGCGCAATCTCGACGACTCTGACATGGTCGCTATATCGGATGAGGGCAGTAACACCATTGAATTCGTCCATTTAAGAACATTGCCACGTGAGTATTTAATTGATTTACATCGCTTGTTACACATAGAATACATACATACATACAATCACGCCTTCCGGAGAGTAGGCAGAGATCAGTATATTCCGACTAGGTAGTTCTATTATCTGTTCTATTGATGGAACTAGATGGAATTTAAATGCAAATACTGGGAAGAACTCCAACATTCCAACTAGTTCCAGCAATATAACAGATAATAGAACTTGTGGGAATAGACCCAGAGGTTTTTACCTGTTATTTTAACTTTTCTTGCTTTATTCACTTTCATGACATACGTATGCTCGTCGGTTTAGGGAGCTAATGACCTGACTTTACTTTCCGATTTCTCCGATTTGGTCGGAAGAAGTTCGCCGAAGTCGTTTAACACCATTATAAACATGTATACACTTTCGACCTTATCTTTAAGCAATAACGTCCTAGAACCACCTAGAATGTATACATGTTTGTGATGTTGATTATACCATCCACTTTTCCCTCATACACTCTTTTTGTTAATTTTCTTTTAGCCATCATCTCTGCACCCGCTGCTCTAAATAACCATCTTAGCATGGCCCTCTTAATTTTCATATTATATGCCTAAACTGTTACTCGTGCGTGTCGGTGTAAAACCATTGTTTCACTCCTGTTTAATATCCTCGTTAGGAGTTTCCGCACTTGTACTATAAGTGGACTATTCCCCCATCAGGCAGCAGACCAGAGCTGAGGAAGCAGCTGCCAACTGCCGGCAGTAGCCTGGCAGTGACGACGCCATACGTGTTCTGGACGGACGGCAGGACGCCGCGCCTGTTCTGGGACGAGTATCAAGGAGAGGCGCAGCCTCGACGTGTCGAGCTGTGTACGTAGCTGAACAGTATTTCTGTTAAGTCTGGTGGCACTGCGGCCTGTTCCTATTTATTAACTTGCATACAAGCGGAAGTCTCTTTACATGAAGGGGTTGAAAACTGATGTTGATCATAGTTTGATTACATAATGAATAGTAATCAAAATTACAATTCATTATGCAACAGGCTCCAGGTTTGTATGATGATAGGTAAGTGATGAGCGCGATTGAAACTACATGAAAAAAACAAAGAATTATACAGACAGAGAGAGATGGCCTGAAAGAGAGAGAGAGACAGGAAAAGAAGGTCTGGCAGACTGAAAAAGAGAAAGAAAGAGACAGAAATACACAGAAGGTAAGCTGTACCTTCTGACAAGTCCAGTGCATTAACTTATTGTTTTCTCATTTCAGCGATCTTCCCCAACGAAACACACTTACACCTCCAAGCGACCAGAGCAGCTCCCGATCCTAACCACCCCCTAGCATCCCACCCCTGTACCCATAACCCTTGCTCCCACATCTGCGTGCAAACCCCTAGACTACCGATCCTAGGAGTGTTGGTACCGGTCCCCCTAGGCCATATGTCCTATAAATGCCTCTGTCCCCCTGGATTGCTGGTCAAAGGGGGAAATTGTACCAGGATTGCAGAGTGTAGAGAAGATCAGATGTATTGCTATGAGAGTAACGGGTGCATACCGATGATAAAGAGGTGCGATGGGGAGAAGGATTGCATGAATGGGGAGGATGAAAACGATTGTTCGGGTAAGTGGCTTCCAACAGTCATTACATTACATTGTGAATACGATATAGTGTTAGCCTAACGCCGATGGGATTTCCATATGCAAAGATAGCACTTACTACGCGGGGCGGGTTATTTGATTAAATTTTTTGACATGTAAACTTATCGAATATTATGACTTTTATTGAAATAAATTTGTGTAAGACCTTAGGAGAGACAATATCTGTGTTCGAACCAATGCGTAAAACCAGTAGAGATAATATGACGTCTGGCATATGAGCCATCAAGCGACAGTTAAGTATGGCTGATGCCCACTTCTGCTAACTGCTCTCATAGTAAATGTCCTATAAGATGTAACGTTTCACAGCAAATCGGTTTTTCTTTTAGCAACAACTCCATATCCGTCGGGGAAATGCTTTCCCACTCAGGTTGAATGTGATGGTGGGTGTATTCCGGCGAACGAAGTCTGTCCACAGGAGATCCGGGAAACTATTACACGTAAGTTTATTATGTTCGTTTAGTTTTTGTTCTCAGTGCCAGAATTAGACAAGCCTAGCCTTGACGCCAGGAAATAATTAGTAATTATCCGAGTGCCTGACGCGCTAATGCGACTTAATTAGTACAGTGGCAGGAATAGCAGGATTTCATCTATGCCAACAGAACAGTTTGTGGTTAACAGGATCTTATTAGCCTTGCATATGCGCGAACTATAAAAATCGGAGACTCATTGCCAACCTAATCTAAGCTTGCCTACGTTTCTAGCTCCATTCTCCTGCGAATTCGAGCAGTTCCAATGCCGCGAGAGCCGCCTCTGCCTGGAGCGCGAGCAGGTCTGCGACAAGCAGCCGGACTGCCCCGACGGCTCGGACGAGGGTGCGTTCTGCCACACTCTGCGCTGTCTCGAGACTGAGTTCATGTGAGTACCCGTATGTCTTCAATACCTAGAAACAGTCTTTGCCTGGAGCGCGAGCAGGTCTGCGACAAGCAGCCAGACTGCCCAGACGGCTCGGACGAGGGCGCGTTCTGCCACACGCTGCGCTGTCTCGAGACTGAGTTCATGTGAGTACCCCGTGTCTTCAATACCTAGCAACAGTCTATGCTTGGAGCGACTGTTGCTTGTTGCTGGTTTACTATCCATTTAGGTAGCAAGTGTAGCAACACTACGTTATTTATTTATTCGTATGGCATGGATACAGTTCTTTACAAACTTATATTAAGACCATCGTGGGTAAGAAACTGTATGTTGCTGCGAGGCTATTAGAATAAGCAGTGCAGCAGCCAGAAGTTGAAGCACCACCGGGGGACACGTGCAGGGAAACTGAGGGTAAATCTTCCTGCGGACGCGAGTAACCATTGTCCCCCGTTATAAAATGTAACATCCACAACAATCCTAAGTATACCTAACTACTAATACCAATTTTGTGTAGGTGCGTATCTGGCAACTGTATCCTGGCCAGCTGGAGATGTGACGGCGACTCCGATTGCAACGACGGCTCTGATGAGGCAGACTGTGGTAAGTGACAATGGCACACAGTGCATAGGGGCTATGATAGTCTCACTTATCACTATAAAAAGCTCTACCGATGTAAGGATTCCATTCCACCAACGATTTATCGTTGCCATTTGTTGATCGATACGGACGCAACTATCTGGTAAATCGAAAGTAATGTAGCCCTATCTCATTTTAACCTAGTAATTTACTGGTCAATTGAACTCTCTAGGCATCGCTGCCTACAGAGCAGCCATGCATGCCTGTGGCCGTCATGGCAAGGTTGTTTTTTTATGATTTTATTACTAAATGACGCGATCATCATTATCTTCATCCTGTTCATTTGGGAGCGTTGCGCCCAGTGGCTTTCGGTCTTTTAAACAGGGATACTATAACAGGGAGGCGCCCGTGTTGAGGCGATCACGCTTGACGCCATGCAACTCCGTACGTCTCCCACAAGTTCTCATAAACAACGATTTCTAGTACAATTCTGAATCCTCAAGTCAATAAAGGGTCGGCAACGCGCTTGTGATTCTTCTGGAATCACAAGTGTCCATAGGCGACGGTACCAGCTTAACATCAGGCAGGCCGTAAGCTTGTTTGCCAGCGTCGTTGTATAAAAAAAAATCCTCATCTACGCGTAAGAATCGTCCATGTGGTGACTTTTCATCGATACAGCGTCGCATTTTACGAACGTCCTACTGAGACAGTTTCATCAAGTTCCATGATCGATACAGAACTTCGCGGTATGTACGCTGTATTTGTAAATATACTGTTTAATATATGCTTCTTTATTAATGCAGACACGATTGAGCGACGGTGAGTGACTAAATGAAGGCGACTGTATTGCGACTTATTTTTGGCTCTTATGCATTTTAACCGTTATCATGTAAATCAATCAATAGGCAATCACAACGTCAAATTACTTCCTCGAAAATGATTATAATGAAATAACAACTTTATAGCCACCACCACTACTATAAAGCCCGTTACAGACTGGCGCGGGCTGCGGTGGTGGCCTGTTGTATACTACCTATGATAATCCTATCAATGATCAGCCACCACTGCAGGCCGTGCCAGTCTGTGGGTGGCTCAACTCGACCGTTTGACTAAGACGGCGCCTGCGGCGATAGACGACAAAAAACGTCCGGAGGGAAGTACCTAGCTACGCAAACTTTTGACGTCTTCGATTGCGTAAGCTACTTTTGATGCTAACTGTACCTACCGCCCGCTATCGCTCTGATACCTTTTGTCGACTCTACTCGTCGTAGGCCCGATCTAACCTCGAATCTACCTGCAGTTCGGAACTTTTTTTACAGCCGACCAGTCTTGCAACGTGAGTTCCTACCAGTGCCGCAGCGGGCAGTGTGTGGAGCTACACAGACGCTGCGACGGACAGCCGGACTGCGGCGATGGATCTGATGAGGAGCGCTGCCAGGAGGGAGTGGCTGATACAGCGGTAGGTTTATCATAGTGATCTCGGTCCAGTGTCCAGAAAATTGTCCAAGTACCCACTGATAGTAGTAGGTTTCGAGCTGCTTAGTGCCTTAGGTATTACCATAGTGTCTGGAACTACTTACCAACGTCTCGTTTCGTATCACTAATATAGCGGTAGGTACCAGGGTGCTTACGTATGTAGCTTCATCCATGCTTCATCCTAATCTATAGCATACCGATTTTCCATTGTGAGCTGGCGAGCACGTTATTAAATTATGGGCTTAAGATTTGAAGCCCACAAACCGACTTACTCTCATAATATTTAGATTACAAATGCGTGAACTAAAATTAATTGATAATGTCTATCTTACCAGTTCGTGTAGGTCTGTGAAAGACACGCACGACTGACTGAAACTTTTTTTTTGCTTCAATATAAAATATAAAATTCATTACAGTGTGTAAAATTCATACACACTAATGACAAGCTCACCATTCTTCAATAGGTAACACTTCCTAGCTGTGGAGACGGCGAGTTACCCTGCGAGCTGAACAAGACCATCTGTCTTCCGAAGACCGCCTGGTTCGATGTTTTCGGGGTCGCTGGATGTTGTGTTGTGCTGTCAATATACCGTTTTTGGTGGAGGATTATTTATGTTCATATACCTAGTTACTAATAGGTCGTGGAGACGGAGTTGCGCTGAAAGCTGAACAAGACCATTTGTCGCCGCAGCCCGCCTGGTCGATGTTGTTGAGAGTATCTAAATGTTGTGCTGTCAATATCGTAGTTGGTGCAGGATTGTCCATGTACCTTGTTAACTATGGGGTCGTTGAAATGGCAAGTTGCCTTCTGAACTGAACGAGATCATCAGTCTGCCGCAGACTGCCTGGTGCGATGTTGTTGAGGGTGGCTGGATGTTGTGCTATCAATATCGTTGTTGGTGGAGGATAGTCCTTGTACCTTGTTAACTATGAGTCGTGGAAATGGCAAGTTGCCTTCTGAACTGAACCGGACTCTCTGTCCGCCAAGGACCGCCAAGTTCGATGTGGTCAAAGTATAAAATGTGGTAAAATATAATGCGACAATTATATTGATGTTAATCGGAAGGTTTCTTAGTAGAAGCAAATAAACCGTAGGAAGGTCACATGAGCGGAGTTCAAATAACGTATTTTTCTCAAAAATGGCCCGCAAAGTGAACATAACTCGCTACATATTGGAAGGTAAAGTGTATAGTTTAAGGCCAGATCAAAATTAAAAAATAAAAAACATTGCAGGCCGCCTGGAATGTTACATATAAATTCCTTTATTTGTCGAGTGCCAAACTTTTTAAAAAGTAGAAACTGGCATATAAAAGACGGCACAGGCCGTATTCAGCCAAATCAAGTCGTATTTTTCTGTTGCAAACGCTATATTTTTGTACGCGTCTCAAATAGTTTGCGTTTTTGGTGGAAAAATACACTTGCGACTCTGTTTAAAAATAGTAGATTGTACAACAAGTGCATAAAACGCACCATTTTACTCGAGACGTTTATCCATCCGAGCGAGCTTGCGAGCGAGGATAGATATAAAGTCGAGTGTAAAATGGGTTTTATGGACGAGTTGTACACTCTACTTTTCACTTCGATTGCGAGGAAATGAAACAGCAACACGTAAATATAGTAAATGCTAACTGATCTACTAAATTGAAAAATAAACAAATATAAAAAATAATAAATGAGACGAAATACAAATTATAAGTTTATTTCATGAAGTTTTATTGTGTACTTTGGCTGTTGGTATCTTTGCCTTGGTCTTAGAATACGAACGAAACGAAATAAAATAAAGAGGTTGTTGTATGAAGTTAAAGATGTTCGTGTGGCTGTTGCAGCGATTGCCTTGGTCTTCGACGAAGATTTTACTTTGTGCTCTAGAGCATAAAAAGCGACTTTATGTCGCCTACGCACGACATAAAGACGAACTTTTAGAGCATGAGAAGTGAAAAATATATTATGACGTTTAATTTTATGTAGTTTGCAGTATCCTCAATTTGTATTTAATAATAACGCTTGATCTTAATTTAGTCTTTTTTATTCCCCCATTTTTGAGAAAAGCACTATATTAGCCTCAGCCGGAATGGCAATTGCAGGCTTCGTATTATAATTAAACGGACTCGCAAGTTCGTCCGTTTAAACAAAATACTCAGCCTGCAATTGCCTCCTTCCCGGCCACGGCAATAATGTACTATTAACGATCGGTACCGGTTGCAGTCTGTACGCCTGTTTCTAGAAACTATAAGTTACAATTTTACGGGTCTCATCAGGCAACAAAGGTCAAATGGCCGTTAATGGTCAAGCGCCCCAGTGTTGCCAGATTAAACTTCTTCTAAAATGCGCAAACGCTTGGTGGAGGCTTACGAGTCTGTCATGTATCTTTTAGCTGATAGTATATCAATATGCAGGTGTAACAACGAGGTGGACTGCCCTGGCGGTACGGACGAGCAAGGGTGCACGTCGTTTTGCGCTGCGCACGGTCTTTTCGAATGTAAACAGGAACAGGTAGGTTTTCATATATCCATCATTGTATTTCTATCGAAATATATATAAATAAAATTACATAGTCCTTACTGATCCATTACCATAGAGCCAAAACTGCTGAATCTAGAAACTTAAGAGGTTTTACGAAATAGAACCCCTAAGGACGCAAAAAGGGGTTAAAAAATGGTATGGGTAGTAACAAGTGATTAAAAGTTCCCGTGCTCGGTGAATTTACTCTGGGATCGAGATCGAAGTAATTCCGTGTCGATAAATGCAATAATGAATACCTACTTGAATCCATGCTGGTAAGTCATACGTACAGTCGCCATCACATACATAGGTACTTTATAGGTGTTCAAAAAATCGGCACATGCACCCTAATGCCTTGAAAATAGAGGTGTGTTCCGATGTTTGTGACGTGCTTGTTTGCTCCAATGTATGTGATGGCAACTGTACCCAATATGTAAAAATGATTTTTGTACAGATTTGCCTTTCCATGCGTCGCGTGTGCAACCACAACAAAGATTGCAAAGATGGCTCTGATGAAACCCCTGAAGCATGCGATCAAGGTAAGGTACCAGATACCAATCCACTAATTTGTAAATGAAAGCATATTTACTTCAATAAAGTTGTCTTTTAAGTTGATTTTCCTCTGTTCTAACTACCAGTGAACAGGACATCAAACGTGTTCCTGTCACCGCCCTATCCAGCAGCGGAGTGCCACCATGGCTTCCTCTGTCGCACCGGCCAGTGCATAGAGTGGCGTCAAGTCTGCGACCAGACGCCAGACTGCTTCGACGGGTCTGATGAGAACGGGTTGTGCTGTAAGTAAATTAAGTAAAACATTATGTTCCAGCAGAAGCTTGTGTTCTCGAGAATAATGACACTATGGCGTCCTTTGGCGCACCGGGTTGCGTGTGTAGCCTGCGACCAGACGCAAGATTGCTTCGGCAGGTCTGATCAGAACGGGCAATACTGTAAGCTAAAGAACATCTTGGATCAATATGCAATAAACTAGTAAGAATTGTATGGTACGAGTCAATAGTCATAATTATGATTTTTGCTGTTTCGACTTACACAATATTTGATTCAAACATATACTACACCATGGGTCAAAAATTTGGCTGCTATTGCGAGGTGTGCGAGGTATCTAAAAGGCGAGTGAGGACAAAGCCAAAACAATGAAACTCGTCCACCAGTGCTAATATGAGTTATGTATTTAAATGATTGGTTCATGGTTTACACAGATCATACACAGACTTATCTACGCACAACACTACACCTGGCTGTGGAAAAGCTTAACCTCTCGGGAACTTTTTCGGACCTTCATTGTCTTCATTACTTGTTTTATTGTAATCCCCAGTCACCGCCTGCGAGAACATTACCTGCACACACGTCTGTCAGCCGACCCCGCTCGGGCCCCAATGCACCTGCCCAGCCGGTTTCCTTCTGAAAACCGACGGCCATAGCTGCACCGACATTGATGAATGTGCCCACGACACGTGCTCGCAGCACTGTGTCAATTACCCTGGGTCGTTCTTGTGCACGTGTCGGCATGGGTATACGCTCAGGTACACCATCATCTTCACCAATAACAGCTTCATTATTAACTAAGTGTTTCTGTTTGTCATTATGTCTAAATTATTTTTAACATCATCACCATGATTATTGCCCTCACAGTCTTTGTTACTATCGTTGTCATCACGGTAATTTCCACAATCGTCGTCATTGTTGCCATCATTATTGTTGTTATCATCAATATCATGATCATCAGTATCATCACGGTTCTTTTCATCATCAACTTTATCATTGTTTGTATCATCGTCATCATCAATGTCAGATCGGTATCTGGTCAAACTACTCGTGACACTTTTAGCTCGCTTGGCTTCCAATGCCCCTAGAAGTCCGGTTTTCTTCGGAAAACCGACGGACATAGTTGCGCCGACGTTAATGTATGTACCCACGACACGTACTCGCAGCACTGTATCAATTACCCTGGATCATTCTTGTGCACGTGTCAGCATGGGTATACGGTCAGGTACAACATCATCTTCATCATTAACAGCGTCATTATTTTATAAGTCATTGTGTTTGTCATTATATTTTTTTTTCTACATTACCGTCATTAATGCCATCATACTTTTTGTTATTATCATTGTTATCAGTCATTTTTGTCAACATCATAGCCGTCATCAATGTCACCGTACTTAACCGTTATTTTCATTGTTATTGCTATATTAACGTTATCTTCCCGTCATTATTGTGATTATCATCGTTAAACTCATTTTGGTTGTTATCATAATCAACGTCATTACCGTCATCTTCAACAATTACAGTATTTTCATTGAAATTTTCATCATCATCCTTAGTCTCATCATCATTAATCTCATCATCTCGCGTCACCGGTATTATCCTTAACATCACCTCGTCATCATCATAATCATTCATTATTTCAGCCCGTTATCGCCCCACTGATGAGCATAGGCCTCTCTTCGAGTAACATCACCTCCTTGTTTTATTTTATTTTAATAACATTTGTTAATTTCAGGGATTGCTAAGATTATAATAAGCATGTTCCAAATTTCAGGTTCCGGTCTTCAGCAGTTTAATTTGTTCGTAGTCTTTCAGTTTGACAACGCACTTTAACTACAGATATTTTCTATAAAAGTTACAGATCTAAACTATGTATATAGATTGCATCAACAACATTTGTTTGGGTTGTTCTGATGCAATCTTGATTTCGGTCTATAGAAAAACGTCAATCTTCCCATACAATCTGATTCAACGAACGCAACTAGGCGCATTCCGCCGGAGTGTCGTTTACGTGACGTTATTATTTAAATGGTTTGATAAGACTTAAAGGTTTTGCCTGAAAAATGTACAGAGTAATAGGCTTTTTACTTAGGCAGCTGCTATACTTACCCATTGCGTTGCGTAAGCGACATTCTTGTGACATAGGCACTCCAATTTTCTAAAACTGCGCTAAGTAAAGAATTGAAACTAAAAATGAACTGTAATTTTTAGGACGGACCGTCGTTCTTGCAAAGCGAACATCCAGTCAGCGAATCATATTCTTTACGCGACAGGAGACCACGTGAGGTCAATAGAAATCGGTCGAGGGTTAGGTCATAGTTTGGAGTTTGAAGATGCGAGTCTGGGGAGCATAGCTGATATAGACGTGAATGTCGGGTAAGTGTTTTTTACAACTTGCAATGTATGAAACTATGTTTGTTCGGGTGGAATCTTGAAGTCAATTTTGAAGCAGATATCTTGAACCGATTGAGCTGAAATTTTGGTTAAGGCGAGGCCGGTTCACGATCTGACGAAAATGTTGATTTTTGAGCTTCCAGTGTGAAGAATTCTACCACAGAAAAAAAATGTTCGAGATCTCGTAATTTTCAACTACATTCTGTTTTTTTTAATAAAAGGATAGCTTTTTACAAGCTTTATATTAACTTCACTTGTTTGTATGTAAGTATGTAAGTTGCCCGTCAAAATTTGCAATCCATTTTTCAGTCACTTGCCGTTATCCGATTGAGCTGAAATTTTGGGTATTATTTAGTATAGTTTGACAATTCCAAGGTGCCCATGGGAATTCAGTATTTAACCGACGTAACCCCGTCGAGTTTGGGCTCTTTAGAATCGCCTCAACGAGTAGGTATTTGATGACGGTATGCAGAAAAGTACAGTCGGCAATAAAAGCTTGTACCAAAAATTTAATTTTTGACAGAATCTTATGATTTTCTATGATGGGCTATGTCCTTTCTCGGGACTCCAAACTATCTCTATATCAAATTTCATCTTAATCGGTTCAGCGGTTTAAGCGTGAAGAGGTAACAGACAGACTGACAGACAGACTGACTAACAGACACACTTTCGCATTTATAAATTAGTATGGAAATTAGTAATTAATTTTGTTTTATTATTAAATCAATTACTCAATTAAATTTGTTGATATTCGTACCCTCTCTTTAAAACTTAGAGTAAATTTGGCAAAATCCTTCCTCAGTGGCTTATTCATGTCACAAAATATAAATTTCAGCGCCATCTAGGGTACTCGATAGTCGTAGCACATATTTAAAAAAAGCGGCCAAATGCGAGTCGGACTCGCACATGAAGGGTTCCGTAAAACAAATTGCGGTTTACGATTTATGACGTATTAAAAAAGAAATCTCTCTCTCGATCTCGTTCAAACCAATTTTCGGTGGAAGTTTGCATGGTCATGTACATCATATATTTTTTTTAGTTTTATCATTCTCTTATTTTAGAAGTTACAGGGGGGGGACACACATTTTACCACTTTAGGAAGTGTCTCTCGCGCAAACTATTCAGTTTAAAAAAAATATATTTTAGAAACCTTAATATCATTTTTGAAGACCTATCCATAGATGGGTATGATGAAAAAAATTTTTTTGAGTTTCAGTTCTGTGTATGGGGACCCCTAAAACTTAATGATTTTTTTTGATTTTTGTGTGAATATCTTAATGCGGTTCACAGAATATTACCAAGTTTCAACAGTATAGCTCTTATAGTTTCGGAAAAAAGTGGCTGTGACATACGGACGGACAGACAGACAGACAGACATGACGAATCTATAAGGGTTCCGTTCTTTGCCATTTGGCTTCGGAACCCTAAAAAGGTTGCACCTCCATCCTAAGTAGCGCCATAAGATTCAGGTGCAAACTTAACTCAATGAGTTTAGTGGCGACCCCCCACCCTTTTAGAGGTTGAATTTTTGCAGCATATAACCAGCGGCGCTAATACGTACTTCGATTTTCGAACTTCGTATATCTCCGTTTCGGTCGCTCGAGTAACATAAACCATAAGTGCGATAGAAACGGAGATATACGAAGTTCGAGATTCGAAGTTCGTGGTAGCGCCGCTGGCCGGGGGCTTTCTCGACATTAGTAAATTTTGCATCAAAACCCGTTCAACCGTTTTCACGTGATGCGTGATCAAATAAACAGACAAACTGTTGGGACGATTCTAAGTATCCCCCAGCCATCTTTTTTTAGAATATCTTTCCTCTTCAGCTTATGTATAAAGAAGAAAAAATATTTATAATTTCATTTCAGGCAAAACAAATTCTACGTGACGTCGCCGGGAACTGGAAAATTGGTTGAAATTACGTCATTTGAGCCAGGTTCACTTACGAATGGCACGGGCCAAAATATTATCACAAACATTGGAAAGCCAACCAAGGTATGCGATTAGTTTAATTTTATTCAACTAGGTCTGTGATAGGTATTAGAAAACGGTAGGTACATGTCAAGATAGAGATCCTTTGTTGGCCGTAAAAGCATCGAAGAAACGGTAGTTCAGAAGTCACGAGGACCGCCTTTGGCAGGGAATCGCTAGCTGAGAAGTGGCGAAGACCGCCTTTGGCAGGGAATCGGAAGTTGAGACGAGCCGAACACCGACTTTGTCAGGGAATCGGTAGCAGAAAAGTGACGAAACCCGCCTTTGGTTGGGAATCGGTAAGGGAATCGGTAGCGGAGAAGTGACGAAGACCGCCTTGGCAGGGAATCGGTAGTTGAGGAGTGCTGAAGACCGCCTATGGCAGGGAATCGGTAGTACAGAAGTGACGAAGACCGCCTTTGGCAGGAAATCGGTAGCAAAGAAGCTTACGAAGACCGCCTTTGGCAGGAAATCGGTATATAGTAACGAAGACCGCCTTTGGCAGAGAATCGGTGGTTCAGAAGTGCCGACGACCGCATATGGCAGGGAATCGGTAGTTCAGAAGTGCCGACGACCGCCTATGGCAGGGAATCGGTAGTTCAGAAGTGCCGAAGACCGCCTTTGGCAGGGAATCAGTACTTGAGAAGTGATCGAAGGCCGCCTTTGGCAGGGAATCGGTAGCTGAGAAGTGACGAAGTCCGCCTTTGGCTGGGAATCGGAATTATTAAATACGAAGAACGAGGACCGCCGACAAAACGTGGAACGTTTTTGGCAGGGAATCGGAAAGTATCTCCCTCTAGCTGTTGTTTGAGGCTGTACAAGTAACTGAGGACCGCTTTTGAGGGCAGGGAATCAGAAGTTCTAAATCGTAAAGCGAGGACCGCCATCGACTTTGAATCGGGAACTTTTCAGTGGACGAGGAACGTCTTTGGCAGGGAATCGTAAAACATCCGCCCCTAGTTGCGAATCGTAAGCTGTATAACTAACTGAGGACCGCTATTGGCAGGGAACCAGAAGTTATAAATCGAAGAGCGAGGACCGCCATTGACTTTGAATCGGGAACTGTTCAGTGGACGAGGAATGTCTTTGGCAGGGAATCGGGAAGTATCTGCCTTTAGCTGGTGTTTGAGGCTGTATAAGTAACTGAGGACCGCTTTTGAGGGCAGGAAATCAGAAGTTCTAAATCGAAGAGCGAGGACCGCCATCGAATTTGAATCGGGAACTGTACTTCAGTGGACGAGGAAAATCTTTGGCAGGGAATCGGAAAGTATCTGCCTCTAGCTGGGAATCGTGTGCTGTATAAGCAAGTGACGACCGCTTTTGTCAGGGAATTGGAAGTTCCGAAGAAGTATGAGGACCGCCATTGACTTTGAATCGGGAACTTTCAGTGGACGAGGAATGTATTTGGCAGGGAATCGGGAAGTATCGGCCTCTAGCTGGGAATCGGAAGCTTTATAAGTATCTGACAACCGCTTTTGGCATGGAATACAGTGGTTGAGCGAAAGCTCCTCCACAATGAACAAGGAACTGCGAAAGCAGAACCGAACCTATCATGTTGCGAGCCGCTGTGCTGTGGAAATAGTGCGTTTTTTTTTTTACACCCGAATAACTAATGTGTTGTGTTATAAGTTGTGTGTGTATAATAAGCTTGATTTTAATAGGAAATCAAGTGTTTATTCGAACAAGCTACTTAGTTTATCCCAATAAAAGGTAGTTCATAATTTTTTTACGTTTAAACGAACGTTCCTTATTCCGTTCCGGTATAGTAAAATTAAATGTACCTACAATGAATCTTTTCTTACGAAATTTAAAATATTGCCATATTTTCTCAATAAATTACTAACTTTATATATAGCCTCCTTATTCATTAAGTAGCAACTCAAGCAACTCATGTCCTTTAAGTACCATTTCCAAAATGTCGTAATTTATAGTGAATTTGGGTCATAGGGCTTAATTCACAGAAACGAGTGTAAAATAGAATTATGTGCTGTAGAAACAGTGCGCCTCTGCATCTCAAATGACTTAAGCCTGTGCTGTGCTATCACAGTGCGGCTTATAGTACCAATGCGCATGGGCCTTTCGGGGCTCTAGCGATCAAGTTTCGGGGCCCTTCGGGGACCCGACAACCAAGGCAAAGGCCCTTTGGGGTTCTGGCGACAATCGTGCGAGCCTTTCGGGGTTCTGGCAATAGACGTAGAGCTCTTTAGGGTCCTAGCAATCAAGGCAGGGGCCCTCCGGGGTCCTAGCAACCAAAGCAGGGGCCCTTCGGGGTCCTAGCAACCAAGACAGGGGCCCTTCGGGGTGCTAGTAACCAACGCAGGCGCCCTTCGGGGTCCTAGCAAACAAAGGCAGGGGCCCTTCGGGGTCCTAGCAAACAAAGGCAGGGGCCCTTCGGGGTCCTAGCAACCAAGACAGGGGCCTTTCGGGGACCTAGTAACCAACGCTTGCGCCTTTCGGGGTCTTAGCTACGCAGAGGCTCTTTGGGACTCTAGCTACTAATACAGGGACTCTACGAAGCCCTAGTAACAAACGCAGGGGCCCTTCGGAGTCCTAGCAACCAAAACAAGGACCCTTCGGGGTCCTAGCAACCAAGGCAGGGACCCTTCGGAGTCCTAGCAACCAAGGCAGGGGCCCTTCGGGGTCCCAGCAACCAACGCAGGGGCCTTTCCGGGTTCTAGCAATTAATACCGAAGTCCTAGTGACTAAACTACTTCCATTCTTCAGGTGGCCGTGGAATGGGTTACGGGGAACGTATACTTTGTGGACAATTCGACTGAACCCAGTATTAAGGTGTGCAATTTTGAGAAGAAAAGATGCGCCAGGTTGAAACTTCTGCCCCCTAATGTTATGGTAAGATATAAATTAAATTATTATATTAAGTAGAGTAGTTCAAATACCGTTTGCAATATGCGTTAAAGTTTGAGTATGGGAAATATGACGTTTTTCTATTCGTTAACTGCTCAGCATTCATTATTAATATTATTATCAATTATGGTCGCCGACAGGTAGAAGCATCTCGATGAAAGCGTAGTATGGTTATGATTCTAAGACAATTTTGCTGTCTTGGCTATACGTGACTATACGACCCTCATTCTTAATAACTCCACAGATCACCTCTTTAGTAGTGTCACCCGAAAGCCGCAAACTATACTACTCTATGAGCTTCAACACTACTATTATAGTCTCGGAGGTAGACCTTAGTGGGCAGAATCAGATGAACACTCAGTTCTCTGGCATGGGCGGTGGGTTGGCGGTGGATGGCGCTATGCTGTATGTGGCCAGTCTACATGAACTTTGGCGTATCGACCCGGGGCATTCTATAATGTAAGCACACACTTTAGTAGTTTTCCCAGGGTTACCCGTAGACTTTAGTGGTGTGAATCGGCTGAATACTCAGTTCTCTGGCACGGATGGCGGGTTGGCAGTGGATGGTGCTATGCTGTATGTGGCCAGTCTACAGGATCTTTGGCGTATCGACAAAGGGCTGTCTTTAATGTAAGCACACACTTTAGGAATTTTCCCAGAGTTAGATTTGTGAACCTGCTGAATACCTATTTATCTGGCACGGGTAGCGGGTTGGCAGTGGATTGCGCTATGCTGTATGTGGCCAGTCTGCAGAATCTTTGGCGTATCGACCCAGGGCACTCTATTAACGTAAGCACGTACTTTAGTAGTTTTCTCATTAGTCGTAGACTTCGGTGGTTTTTACCAGCCGACCAGTTGACCACTCAGTTCTCTGGCAAGAGCGGCCATTAATACCCGCCTTAATTTCTTTTTCAGCTCAAAAAGCATTCGCAATTGGAGTCTCCTATCCCCCCAAAGCATTTTCGTCTTCGAAGATTACATCTACGTCCTAAGCAATCGCAGAATGTACCGCTGCCTGACCTTTGGAGAGAAGACATGCCTGGTGATTCCTGTTCCGAACACACAAGCGTTCGTCATAAGACATCCGAGCTTGCAAAGAGGGGATCTGAAGGACGAATGTGACGGTTATGTTTGTGAGAATGTTTGTGTGTTGGGGAATAAAGGACCGCGGTGTGTTTGCGGAGATGGGAGAGTGTCGGAAGATGGGAGCTGCTCTTTTGCTGATAAGAGTGCGGTAAGGATCATCGACGAAATAATTTAACTGACGGCTTATGTACTTTGTTGCAATGAAATAGATATTAAATTAAAGTATTATACTTAAGTATCTACCTAATATGCCTTGGTATTAGCCCAATCGTAGCCCTTTGGACGCCATCACGTACAAAAGTGACACCTATAGATACGCCAAGTATTTTTTGCATTTAAGCGTGTGAATATGAATGAATCCTAGTTAAGGCGACGTGAGCTCAGAAAACGGATTTTTAAAAAGTCGTAAGAATCTCTTGTTTGGATTATAATACGGCTGCCCTAAATTTAATTATCAATCTTGAGGCCTTTCTCGAAGGAAATCAGCTATTTAGCTAGCTTTTGCACGCGGCTTCGCCCGCGTAATAAGTTTAATTTTTGCAATAATTGTTGAATTGTTACGCCGGTAACGGCCTACTACGGTTATTCATAAGGGAAGTACTTTTATGAATAACCCTTTTCTTCAAAACCAGTTACGTTAAATATTTTTTTTTACACTACTGAACCGATTTACATATGGTTTTCACGAACGTGTAGCTTTTTACTTATTTAAATATATCAATTTATGTGTACAGTGTAATTCGAATCCTGAGTTTTTGACTTTCGCTCGATAGAAAAGATCACGAACATAGGTCTAAAATACTCTTAAAAAAATCGTAACAAGCAGCTAAACATATTAAATTTTGTTGTAAAAATCGGCAATGTCATGTTTGAGGGAAATCAGCTAAAACTTTTTTTTTATTAAAACTCAAAAAAATAAAATAAAAAAACATGACATCCGCGCTTCCAAACACGCACTTCCATCTCGCTCACGCTTAAGCTCAGTGAGAGGGAGAGAAGACCACGAGCCTACGTCGCCTTAAAAGCATGAAGGTGAGTTTGACAGCGCACGCCATATATTGTAGTTTATGTTCATATTCATATTCATATTCATATATTTTATTGGTAAAAGTATAAGTAACATTTTACAAGTCAATTTGTTAAAATTGTTAGCTACAATAATTATATAATATGTGTTATTTTCTTAAAATAAATTCTTCAATGCTATAGCATGCTTGGTCAACTAATAGAGATTTTATCTTATTAATAAATATTGCATCGCTTTCCGAGTTAACTATTTCAGTTGGGAGAGTGTTGTATATTTTCGCACCAATGACACCGAGTGACTTTCGTGTTTTTTCGAGTCGACGAAACGGGACGTTCAGGAGGTTTTGCCCGCGTGTGTTTCTGCCGTGACTTTGTCCACGGGTTGTGTATCGGTCCATATTAGCTCTTACGTATTTGCAGGCCTCCAATATGAAGACGCACGGTAGTGTTAGTATTTTATGTTCTTTGAACAAGTCCTTAGCCGGGTGGTCATATGGTTTGCCCGACATAATACGCAATGCTCGTTTTTGTATTTTGAAGGGCCTATCGCGGTCTGCTGCTGTTCCCCAAAAACCTATACCCTGAGTTAGGATGGAATGAAAATAGCCATAGTAAACTTCTTTTAAATTTTCGATTCTCAAGCTGGGGGCTAATCTTGATAGTGCGAAGCAAGCTGAGGACAGCTTGTCACATGTCGAGTCAATGTGGAGTGACCACGTCAGTGCCGAGTCTATAATAAAGCCCAAATACCTCACGTGGTCAACTTGTGGAAGGGTGATGTCGTCTATTCCTATGTTAAACTCATGGTAGGTGGTTTTTCTTAGTTGGAAGTGAATTATATTTGTCTTATCTATGTTTAAGACCATTGCGTTTGCTGAAAACCATTGATGTATTTTTTTCGTGACAGTATTTGCCTTTGCTTTCAAGTTTTCAAAATTTTCTCCGTTTATTATGATTGCTGTGTCATCGGCGAACATTACAAATTCAGCATCAGAACAAGCCGCTGTTATGTCGTTTACTAATATTAAAAAAAGGTAATTTCCCATCGCAGAACCCTGGGGCACTCCACAGTTACCTATCGGTTTAAGATCCGATTTGGCGCCAAGCACGTAAGTACTCTGTCGACGGTTATTTAAAAACGAAACGATCGTTTTGTACAGGCTGCCTTCGTAACCATACCGTGCTATCTTTTTTAGAAGTAGTGAATGGTCGATCATTTCGAAGGCACGCGACAAGTCGCAAAATATTGCTGCGACCTGTCGCCCGCCCTCGATATGCGACATCACTCGAGTGACAACATCACGCGCCGCGTCAGTTGTGGACCTACCTAATTGGTAAGCATATTGTTGTTTATTTAACAGACTGTTAGAAGTTAGATGCTGTATTATTGCCGTGCACAATAAACGCTCAAATACTTTCGAGATTATAGGTATGAGTGATACTGGTCTATATGATTTCGCAACATTCATTTCACCTTTACCTTTATATATTGGTTGCACTTTAATTAACTTTAATATATCTGGGTACGTACCAGCAGAGGTGCATTCGTTAAAAAGACCGAGTAATATGGATATTACGCTGGGCGGCAGGAAGTCTAGGATGTCAGTTGACATGTCGTTTATATCTTTCGATGGTTTTCGTTTGATGTTATGGTACGCCTTTATCATTTCGTCAAGTGAGAAACACCCATGGTTGCAGACCGGTTTTCTCGGCCCGATGTATTGTTCAAGGTATGCAAGCGCATCCTTATCGCGTGGTCGCGGACAGTTATTATTTGCTTGTAAATAATAGTCATTCAGCTGACCAGCGGCGGCGGTCGCGCGCGCTGCCTCGCAGTCACCCGGAGCACCTCGAACGAGAACGTTTATCGGATCGTTGTTCCTATTACCACGCTTGCATGTCTCGGATGAAATAATCCTCCACATACTGCGACACATATTGCCCTCAGTATTGTGTATTTTGTTATTTATGTACTCACTACGTACGTTTTTTAGTGTAGCCCAGTGTAAAGATTCGAGTCGGGATAGTTTCGAGCGCAACCCGGTGTCACTAGATTGTTTTGATAGTTTAAGTTTAATAAGGCGAATTTCGTTACGTAACTGACGTATGGGGTAGTTGACCCAAGCATTTACATAATTTTTAAATAGTTGTTTTTTTACAGGGAAGTGAATGTCATGGTTGTGCTTAATAACATTTAGTACTGAATTTATTCTTTTGTTTGGGCAATCGTTTTTTGACAAAAGACTGTCCCAATCGTACATGTCAAGACTTAATATAAAATTGCAAATATTACTGTCAGAGAAGGTTCGTTTCGAAATATGAGTGGTATTATTAATACATTTTGATAAATTAAAATTTACACTTACGCTATTATGATCAGAAAGGCTCAAATCAAGACATGATACATCTTGAACCTCATGTTTTGGTACATTTGTGTATGCATGATCAATGCATGTTTTTGACGTTTCAGTTATTCGCGTTGGGACTTTTACAAGGTGTCTAAATCCGAGCTGTTTTATAGTGTTATTTAGGTATTTAGTGTCATTACACATTGACATTGTATCTATGTTTACATCCCCTATAAATATTGTTTTGCTACTCTGTACTAACTTCATGTTAAGTAATTCGTTTAATTTAGAAAAATATAATGATACATCACCATTTGGTGGTCGATAGGTACATATAACTATTAAGTCCAATCCGATACACTCAATTGCACATGTTTCAAAATGGTTTTCAATCGATAACGCAGTAACTTCGTTCCGTTCCATGTTCCATGTGACTGTACATAATGAAGGGCATCAAACAGGAGTGTGGGTTTATGAAACGAGCGTGAGCGAGTTTCATAATAGGATCACACGAGTGTTTAATCTCTAATTATGTAGGACAGTTACATATGTATACTACTTTATCTTACCATATATTATATTATAAATCATCAATGTTGTGTTCGGGAACCATTAGAATAACCGCCATTGCACCGCCATGGCCGACTAGATTTCAAATCATGACAAACTAGATTTCCATAAAAACATCGATATCGATGTTATTATGATTTTTCATACATTATAATAACACTGGCACAGATAAAACGCTGATGTTACACTACTGGTTGCAATAATGGTGGTAATATAATAATATATGGTTTCGGAACACGTTATAGAGGATTTATGATATGGGTGTAGATAATAGTAGTTTATGTGACTGTACATAATGAAGGACATTAAACATGAGTGTGCATAATAACATCACACGAGTGTGTTAATAAATAATGTACAGTTACATACACTACTTTATCTATCCACATATCATAAGCCTCCATGATGCATTAAGGAGCCGCATATTATGACCGGCATCGCGGCGTTGTTTTCTGGAAGCTGTCATAGTATTTTTTTAATTCAGAGACAAGCTAGAGTCGGCTCCAACTGTCATATCATTCGATATCTTACTTACGTGCGACATTTGTCAAATTTGTATGCAAATTGACAATTCATTTCGAACTAAACGTCATCTCGACTGATATTAGAATAGAGGTCAAATCAAATTGCATTGTTTTTCAGAGGTGTTCGAAATTTGAATGTAATAATAGCATCGAAATCGATGTTTTTATTTAGCAATAATAACATTTTCACAGATAAAAAATTTGTTCTAACAAAACAGTCTGTTTTTATGGTGGTCATAATGTGCGGTTCTTGAACGCATCATGGAGGGTTTATGATATTTGGATAGATAAACGCCTAAATGTGTTCTTGGCGCGGTGGGCACGACAACACGCAACGCTTTAAGGTGTTCTTTGGCGTCCAAAGGGCTTATTCCTTCCACGGGAGATATAAGTATACTCGTAAGTCTGTGCTCTGTATGGTAGTATACCTACAGGCTGAAGTAAATATCGCTCCGTTTGCAGGTACCACTGTTGAACGGCGTGTCAACACAAGAATTGCCACAAAGCCTCCAAGTCTCAGCTACGCTCATTTCCATCACGCTCCTACTCTTCGTATTGTATCTCACAATCTTTATTTACTACCACTGCGTTTATCGGCCGAGGAAGGAAGCGCAGACTTTGCCGTAAGTACATATAGGCTCAATAGATCTGCACTTCCTAGCTACCCATATCGCGGTAATATTGGATGGGTCCCTCAGATCATAAAATGCCGAATATAGGTATATGAAGTGGCAAGGGATACCTACTGGCTGACTGGGGGGGGCCTACTGGTATAGATCCTCAAATCCACACAACAATATCATCATCATCATAATATATCAGACCAAAGACGTCCACTGCTGGACAAAGGCCTCCCCCAAAGAGTGCCAAAGTGACCGGTCCTGCGCCACCCGCATCCCGCGTACTCCCGCGACCTTTACCAGGTCATCAGTCCACCTTGTGACCTACCTACTACCTACTGGGGGCCTACCCACGCCGCGCCTTCCGGTACGTGGTCGCCACTCAAAAACCTTTCCGCCCCAACGGCCATCGGTTCTACGTGCAATGTGCCCCGCACACTACAATATAGTTAAAAATAATTAAGAATGTTCTGCATATTATTTTATTGAGCCTGTTCCTTAAGTAGATGCGCGGTGCAGGGCCGGGTGGCTAACTGTAACGTTCGCTTGCGTCTACACGCATTTTTTGAGTGCTTCCGCTTCAAGAAAACCGCGGCTTAGATTTTTAGAACCCATAATACAATACTCATTGAACATAATCATGGGACTAGGTAGATAGATTTGTGTAAGATTGTCCCTCTAATCCAGCGGTTGGCAACAGGCGACCCTTTAAGCCCATGCTTGCGGCCCGCGAGCCTCCCTGGCTGTTCTGTATGTAAAGGTCGTTGAATTCAGAATTTTGGAATTGCCTGCTAAAGTCACAAATAATTAAGAAGTGCGGCCCGCGTATTTTTTTTAAGCTCTTATATGGCCCTTGGTTGCCAAAAGGTTGCCGACCCCTGCTCTAATCTAACGAGCGAGCGAAGCGAATGAAGTTCTACGCTTCAGCTTGGGCCGAACATCGTTCGTATGTCCGGTGTATGTCACCATGTCACTCTGCCCGTCTGTTCTTCTCTACAGGTCGCATTTCTCAACCGATTCTCATGAAATTTTGTGAGCAGCTCCGTTATTTATATAGTTTTTTTTTTGTAGAGACACTTTTTCGTAATAGGGAACATTACTGCAATGTTCTGCCGCCAGAGGCAGCACTACCACTAATAGTAAACCAGTATAGAAATATAGGGATTCACACACACATGCACAATTGATTGTCAAATGAGTGACAAGGATGCTTGCATAGACAATACCGCAAGTGGGAACGAGATACAATGTCAACGCTGCTAGTGTCGCCACCTACGAAGAGTTTTGCGTAATGTTCCCTATTAGAAATAAATGTTTTTTTTAAAGACAGGCTTGTGTGTTCTTCAGCTCACAGCCACAAGTCAATATACAACTATGTATCGTTACTTAGAACCCATAACCCCATCCTTCTTCTAGATAGATTTGTGTAAGATTGTCCCACAAATATTTATAAATTTGTTGCAGGGTCAGATTCCAGAACCAAACGTCGTTCAGAGGATCGCCAATACAAACGCCCACCATAGAAATGCCGACGTCAAGGTAAATTTTTCAGTACTTATTTCAAATGTTAATTGGACTTGGCATGTGGTCATGTAACCATTTTTTTAGGTTTCCGTACTCAAAGAGTAAAACGGGACCCTATTACTAAGACTCCGCTGTCCGTCCGTCCGTCCGTCTGTCTGTCACCAGGCTGTATCTCACTGATACCGTGATAGTTCCAGCTGAAATTTTCACAGATGATGTATTTCTGTTGCCGCTATAACAACAAATACTAAAAACACAGAATAAAATAGTTTTTATAGATGATGGTACGGAACCCTTCGTGCGCGAGTCCGACTCGCACTTGGCCGGTTTTTTATTTCCTAATTTTACACCTACTTATAAATATTTGACTGATTTTGGTAAGAGCAAATATTTGTGAAGCATGAATATTTGTTTCCGATTCCTGTGTCGATGTTCCGACGGAAGAAGTGTGTTATAAGTTTGACGTGTCTGACTGTCTGTGTGTCTGTATGTGAGTCTGTGTGTCTGTAACGTGTGTGTGTGTGTGTGTGTCTGTCTGTGGCATCGTAGCTCCTAAACCAATGGGCCGACTTGAATGCGGGTTTTTTATCCGAAAGCTGATGTGATCGAGATTATGGTTCTTAGCTACGTTTCAACAAAATCGGTTCAGCCGCTTCTAAGATATTGAACTTTGAAATGAAAATGTCGGGAGTTTTCTCAACTTTTCTAAGTTGTAGTTGGGTCATTGTCAGTCACAAAAACAAAAATCATCTTTCCGGTGGTCAATAGTTAAGGGCTTACGCTCACATATAATATGTTTTTTCTCAAAAATGGCCCGCAAAGTGAACATAACTCGCTACATATTGGAAGGTAAAGTGTATAGTTTAAGGCCAGATCAACATTAAAAAAGAAAAAACATTGCAGGCCGCCTGGAATGTTACATATAAATTCCTTTATTTGTCGAGTACCAAACTTTTTAAAAAGTAGAAACTGGCATATAAAAGACGGCACAGGTCGTATTCAGCCAAATCAACTCGTATTTTTCTCAAAATAGTTTGCGTTTTTCGGTGGAAAAATACACTTGCGATTCTGTTTAAAACAATATATTATGACGTTTAATTTTATGTTATTTGCGGTATCCTCAATTTGTATTTAATAATAAAGCTTGCATTCAATTTAGTCTTTTATATGCCTCCATTTTTGAGAAAAGCACTATTTTAGCCTCAGCCGGAATGGCAATTGCAGGCTTCGTATTATAATTAAACGGACTCGCAAGCTCGTCCGTTTAAACAAATACTCAGCCTGCAATTGCTTCCTTCCCGGCCACGGCAATAATGTACTATTATCACATAGAATTATAGAAGGGGCAACGCCGTTTATGCGGATTCAGAGGTCAACCAAAAATTAGGCTTTATAGCCCTTAACTTTGGCAATGTCCACCGAAGAGACGCGAACCTAAATCTGACAATGACCCATTTATATCTCGTCGGGTGCCAAGCAAAAGTCACTACCAAAACTGTCACTGCTCTTCAAAACCTCGTATCTCGGTACGTAGTCGATATCGAGATACGACATTTGAGTTAAGTAGGCATTTTTTACTTAGTGAGTTTTGCTTGTCACTCGACGATGAGCCTGAGCTTACTAATGGGGCTAAGTAGTTCGACTTGTGTGAGATTATCTCTTAATTTTTATTTTTTTTCCCCTTGTATGCAGAGGCACACGCCACGAGTTCGTGAATCCACTGCAGTTTGTTAGGAGCTTTTGGCAGAGATCCTTCAGAAGCAATCGACCCGTAGTAAGTATTCGTATTCGTATTGCAGGCATCACACAGAACGGAATTCAGTCACTGAATCATAATCTGAATCACTCACGCACGAGCAAATAAATGAATGAATGAATGAATATATTTTATTTCAGGTCTTCACCGACCCATATAAGAGGTGTTAGTTACATTTTAATTATAAGGTTAGATTACAAAGCTTACATACAATTTAACATACAACATAAACTGACATACACAGAACATACACTTACTTACTATATTGCAAGGTAGATTTGACCTGCCCAATCCAATACAGAAGTATTGGACAGTCAAACCTACCAGCCATCATTTTCAGGATGCTGTTGGTACTTTTCCTCACTCGAGCCATCAGGGATGAAATTTTATTTCGCATAATCGCATGGAAGTCATTTGTGCGTGCCTCTGCGAACATCCCCGAGGCACTACACCATTTGGGCATTCCTAACAGCATCCTGAAAATATTATTATACGTAACGCGTAGGGCGCTATAAGCTCGCTTTGTGTACTTAACCCACAGTCCGCCAGCGTAGAAAGATTGGCAGAAGGCTTTAAAAAGTGCAATCTTTACCTCTGCGGAACACCTAGCGAACCTGTAATAAAACGGTAGGTACCTACTTTGTCAACCAATTTGATTCTTAGGCCATCATAGAACCTTGCCGTTGTAAATGCTATATCAATACGGGTTACTAGGATTATGGCGTCGCTATGTGGCAGTTAAAATGACAGGGTTCTACGGTGGCCTAGGAATCACATTCGTTGACCGTAACCTACTTACCTACTAGTCCTACTACCAATTTTGCTCTTGAGTGGTCCAGATACCTACTGAATTCAGACTGTGATCCCAGCCTTAGACGATAAAATTGCTTAGGGCACAACGACATCTCATATCGCTCATATTTGGAGCAGCCCAACTGGGGAATACGCACCTTACAATAGGTATGTGGTGTTGTGTTTCCTGGTGTCATACTTTCTAGCGGTGACATTGTATCGTACGGAATTCAAACTTAGATATTATCTGCTTCAAAATTGAGTTGCAAGATTCCACCCGAACAAATTACATACATACATACTTACATACATTGCACGTTAATATAAAGCTTGTAATAAAAAAATGACTGCACGTACTCACGAGAAAACAATGATCAATCTGTCACCGCTAGGAAGCATACTTCCTGGCGGGAACTAATACCTATGTATTATAGCGGGTAATTCAAACTCACATCAAAAAAATGTACGAGAAATGTACGAAATAGCAGGCTAATTTAAAAAAAAACTATATGTAGGTACTTGCGAGAAAACTATTTGTGAGAAATAATATTGAAGCGCCTGAATTAAATATCGTGGCAAAAGCAATAAAATTTGCCACGATTTAAATTAAAATTAGCCTGCTATTTCGTACATTTCTCGTACATTTTTTTGATGTGAGTTTGAATTCCGTACTATACCATGTCACCGCTAGAAAGTATGACTCGTTTCCTGGCGTTGAATAGGGAGCATTACGCCAAACTCTTCGTAGGTGGCGACACTAGCAACATTGACATAGTATCTCGTTCCCACTCACTTCCCACTTGCGGTATTGTCTATGCGAGCATCCTTGTCACTTGTCATTTGACAATCAATTGTGCATGTGTGTGTGAATCCATATATTCCTATACTGATTTACTATTAGTGGAGCACTGCCTCTGGCGGCAGAACATTGCAGTAATGTGCCTATTAGGTTGCCAGAGTTCCCGAGGATGCCCTGTGCTGTGAAACTGTCTAGTCATATCTAGCTGGCAATAGAACGAATCCTCAAATCCTCATTAAAAGGCCAACTCCATCCAAGTTGCAAGCGGCAAAGGTTACGGTTCCCGTTTACCAGGCTATCCGCAGCAGTAGGTGGGTTCAAATCCTGCTAGACTATTTTTTTTTTCTTTTCGGTCTTCTTTCAAGTATATATTTGTACGGATACAAAAACCGGCCAAGTGCGAGTTGGACTCGCGCACGAAGGGTTACGTACCATTATCTATAAAAACGACAAAAAAATCACGTTTGTTGTATGGGAGCCACCCTTAAAAAAATATTTTATTTTGTTTTTAGTATTTGTTGTTATAGCGGCAACAGAAATACATAATCTGTGAAAATTTCAACTCTCTCGCTATCACGGTTCTTGAGATACAGCCTGGTGACAGACAGACGGACGGGTGGACGGACGGACGGACAGCGAAGTCTTAGTAATAGGGTCCCGTTTTACTCTTTGAGTACGGAACCCTAAAAAGATAAAAGTCGGTATAAAGGCGAACTTTTCCCTGGAGGGGATGTTTTCCAGAAAATGCTAGTTACTGAATAAACTATTTTAATTTTTCAATGCCAATCAATTAATTGCCAATGTTTGTCTCTCATCAACGTTTGATTACAGGGCACAGCTGGCTTGGCGTTAGATATACCGAGGCCGAAGGAAGACGTCTCAGACACGGAGTCAGATATGGACTACAAAGATGACAGAAATCTTGTTCTTTAAAGAATCGTCGTAATATTGAAGGGTTTTGAGATATACATATAACACCAGGCAGCTCTGTAGCGAGGGGTATCAAATTTTACAAATATCATGTTTTGTCATATTTTTTGGTAGGTTTTATTGTTGACTGTAGTAGGCATTACTTTTATGCACACACATCAACTTATAAATGTAAAGGTTCTAATGGGCCATCAGCCCAAACACGACGGGATTATCTTGTGTATTTGAGCTCCTAGGGCCACCTTCCGCCTTCAACATCAGACCAGCTTTATGGTACAAAAGTAACTACGCAATCAAAGACGTCAAAAGCTCTTATTCCCTTTAAATAAATACTTTTGACGTTTTCGTTTGCGTAGCTACTTTTGATGTTGACTGTACCCATCCTAATGCAGATATGAATAAAGATGCATGTTCAAGGGAATGTTTGCTGATCAATTGGCAATAGGTACAGTCAGATGCGGAAGTACTATTACTAGGCAGAACTTGTTAAGGTAATTTTTGAGTTTCTCGCCCGCGTGGCTACTTCTGCTGCTGATTGTACTTGGAAACTGAGAGAACGCATATGTGCTTTTGAGCAAAAAATAGTTAATAGTACATTTGAGTTAATAATTGTATCATATACATATAAACATTTTGAAATAAGGAGAATATGAAATATAAACTCATTATAATACTTAATCTGAATTAATGAAATAGTTAAGATTTTATTGTAATTAATTATTTATTGTTAATTAATATCTTGTGAATTTTTACAAGATTTAAGGAAATATCTAATGTTAACTAATATTAATAGTTAATCTGCATGTAATTAATAAAGTTTTCTAAGAATATTTGTTTTATTATTTAGTAAATGTGAGTAACTATAATTGGCATAGTGCCAAACAAAAACTATATTAGTATAATGATCTGATATTTCAGGTCTTGTGTGTCTATCTGAAGTAGTCAGAACTTTCATTGATTTCATCATCATCATTATCATATCAGCCGAAAGACGTCCACTGCTGGACATAGGCCTCCCCCAAAGAGTGCCAAAGTGACAAAGCGCCACCCGCACCCAGCGGGAATTGTAATCTAATATAAATCTTAATTGATTTACTATTTAGGTATTGAAACAGCATTGATTATAATAATATTTTAATTTCTAGACAAGACAATAATCATAATAAAGCACAAATTACTTCCACAATTTCTTAATAGACATATTCTTCTCAGAATCCTTCTGCATGACCTTAGCTACTGCCATTTCGAAGTCCTCCTGAGTGACGTGGACTCTGCGCTCACGGAGGGCATACATGCCCGCCTCTGTACACACTCCCTTCACTTCAGCACCCGATGCACCAGGCATCAGCTCTGCGATCTTACGGAGATTGATTCCTCTAGTCAAATTCATTTTTCGGGAGTGAATCTTAAGGATATCCAAGCGAGCCTCCTCATTTGGTGGAGGGAACTCAATCTTCCTGTCAATACGTCCAGGCCGAAGCAAGGCAGGGTCTAGGATGTCAATTCTGTTGGTTGCCATAATGACTTTGATGTTCTTGGTCGCCTCAAAACCATCAAGCTGGTTAAGCAGCTCCAGCATAGTACGCTGTACTTCAGAGTCGCCACCGCTCCCAGACTCAATACGAGACGAACCAATTGAGTCAATTTCGTCCATGAAGATTATAGATGGAGCATGCTCTCTAGCCATAACAAAGAGTTCTCTGACCATGCGGCTTCCTTCACCAATGAATTTCTGCACCAGCTCAGAACCAGACACGCGGATGAAAGTACATTCGGTATGGTGAGCCACAGCACGCGCCAGCAACGTTTTTCCAGTACCAGGAGGTCCGTACAAAAGCACACCTTTAGGCTGAGCGATACCTAGAGCATCAAACAGCTCCGGATGCTTCACAGGAAGCTCAATTACCTCTTTAATCTCCTTGATCTGCTTATCGAGACCTCCCACCATCTCGTAGGTCGAATCTGGAACCTTCTCGACCATCATAAGGGAGACCAGTGGATCAACTTTGTTCGGTAAGATTTTATGAAGAGTGTAGCTCTCGTTGCGCAGCGCGACGCGGCAGTTGGCGGTGACATCGTTGATGTCCACGTTCTTATCTAAATCGACCACGAATTTACCTTCAGGGTGAACTTTTACTAGAACTTTCTTCTTGTCCATAGGCTTCACGACTTCACCGACGTAGGACCCTTGCTCCTGTAGCAACTGGAGCTCCTCCCTCAGCATACGCACTTTGGCGTTCAGCTCGTTCCTCTGGGCTTGAAGACGCCGCAGATTTTGAGACTTCTCCGCCACCACCAACTGCAACTCTTCTATCTTCGTGATGTAGTATGGGCGGAAACCTTCGCCCTTAGCGAGGTCCACATCCATTTTAGTGATCGTCATTTTGTGTTTGCTTCAGGCGATCATCAACACAAAGATTTATATTAAATTGCAAATAACAAGAACAAGAGTGAAAAATTACACGACAATGCCGACCCGACCCCAATATTTTTCATAAGTCATGGCACAGATAGCGAATATTGCATTTGACGTAAGAAATGTGGCCAGGTTAAAAATCTCTAAAATGTGGAGACTTATTATTGTCTCGCTTCTACGAAAGCTACATCTCCATCGGTGGTACCGACCTAGCAGTATTTTTTGTATCGGACAACATTTTGTGGTATGACTGCGTTCATAAAACTATCGCGATTTGTAAATCTGCGTTCAAAAAATATTTATAAACGTCAAGTTTAAAAAAAAGTCATCCAATCACCGTGACAATTGATTGACATTCTCTTTGATGTCAGCGGTAACTAACATGTAAGTAAATTACATTATAATTAACGAATAAAAGCTTATCCAAAATTAATAATCCTTATTCTGAAAAATGAAGGAATTATAATAACAGTGCCTCAATTCACCTAGAGGAAATGATGAAAGAACAACATGTACAACATTATTACACCATATTCTGCTGCTGACCAAAATCAAATGCACTAAAATGTCATTAGTGTTATTATGCACAGTAGCTTTTAATTTTCTATTGATTCTTCGAATGGGTTGCTTGGCTCACTGGAGCTACATAATTGGACACACAATCTACCCCAAGGATACTTACAACAGCATTCGCTTAAGTGGCGGAATTTTTGGATTTATCATCATCGGTGGCTTCATCCCTGGCTTTTTATTCCCTACTTTTAAGCTTTTCGTGACCGCTTTGAGCATTCCTCCTCAAATACATATGCTCGTGTTACTTCATAGAGCCATGCATGCGGCTAACATCCAAAATGAGAACGTTGTGAAGGCTTGTCGGGGATATACTCTAATTACTTTGGTATCTACTGGCTGGACTATTTATACATTGATAAAACGCAGCTCAGAAGCTTGAGCAGACATACTCTCACAACCACCGTCAACTATAAGTATGAACAATAAAATATAAATACGACACAGAAGAATAATCAAACCTTAAGATAGTATGCATTATAACTCTAAAAATCTGAATATATATTAAGAGATACACTACAACGTCAAACAAAGAGTTTATCTAATGTACTGAAGAAGATCTTTAGCAGATACTCATAATAACTACTTACATGGTTATAATTAAGAAGCTAAAATCCAGAAGTATGCTGTTTTGGATTTCGACTCTTCTCTGCTTCGTGAGGATGGCCTGCCTAATCCACTGGAGCTATATAATTGGGAGTACAATCTTCAAAGAAAACGAATCAGACGCTATAAAATTAAGCTTGATGATCTTTTTCATAATTGTCTTTAGCCATTTTATGACTCTAATGTTCACTGGCGTAACCATCTACACATTGCTGCGTGATGCGTATACTGCAAACCACAGCAGAATAACCAACTATAACCAGGGAAATGGTGATACCGATAACGTACAGGAACAAGCCATGACCTACAATACTTACAGTGACTAGGGGAATGATGAGCGATAAATGCAGACTTTAAGATGGTCATTACTTTTATTCCCACTTACAACATGTCTATTACTCGAATAAGTACAAACAAAGATGAGTATGTTCTACTGGGTAGCAAATTTTATGGAATACGTGCGTATGTTCTGTATAGTTCACTGGAGCCAAATGGTAGGGACCGCATTTTTCACGAACCAAGCACACGCTTTTAAATTAAGCGTGTTGGTCTTCTTAATTATTCTCGCCGGTGAAATTATACCAGCAGAAGTGTGCCCATGGGCGAAGTTGGTGTCTACCGGATTGAGTATACCCCCGCAGCTCCACTTGATAATATTGCTGCATAGATACGTGTCGAACCAGACGGAGAACGGAACAGTTATAAAAGTAGTTCGGATATACAGCGTTATGACGCTTGTGTCCATAGCTTTGAATATTTGGACTATCGTCGCACACATGCAAACAGATGTATGAATAATGTACTTAAGGTGAAACTTTCAAGATAGGTAATTATTTGATCTGCTGCTGTAATACTATTAAAAAGTCCGATATTTCTGATCATACTTATTTGTATGTAAATTGCGTAAATATATTTTAAAACATAGCATCTTTGTTTTCTAATCCGAGCGTCTCAATCACCAATTTTGTATCATCTTCCCGGCTTGCACAGTAATCGGACATATTATATTTACGTTCGGCCGTATAACTTTACGATTGTGCCCATTTTTACGTTACTTGGCTCTTGAATCCCTGACCTACGTGTGCGTGAGGGGGGGCCAGCCATCTAGTAGAAACTACCAAATCTCTTTTATATTCTACTGACGCATATATAGGACACGAGTAGGGTAAGGAAGGGTAGAGTAATGATAGGCACTGCACAGTTGTGTTACAATAGTTTTTTGTTTTTATTTACTTTACTCCCGCCCCGCGAAAAGTTTTACATTGTGGTTTTAAGTGATGAAGCGAGTACCAAAAGTACCAAAACACATGTAAGTTTTTAATTGAATCAATAATATTTGTCGGTTTGTGTAATATATTTTATAACCTACAACACAAGCAACATATATACGATCTTAATCATTGCTTTATTTATAGGTAATCAGTAATCATGTTCTAGCTATAATTCTAAATGCTACATCATTGTTTCAGGACGAGTTTTGAAACTGAAGTCGGAGAAATCCTGCGTAAATGATATCGTTTTCATAGTGTTTAAATTTATCCGGGGTCTCGAGTGACCTACATAAAATTTCGTCCGTCAACGGTTCATATCGTCACGTTTTATGTGCCAAAACCAAGAGCATGTTAGCATTTGACGTAAAAAAAAAAATAATATGTGCAAGACACATAAATGGTCACATTTTACGTAGATGACGGTATACCATGTTAGCTCATGACGGTAAAATTTTATACGTCGGTTGTGGACATAAAACATGTGCATAAAAGTCGTCATTTTGCTAGTGTGCTCCGTCGCACTTGAGCTTACTTATTTCCCTTATTTTATTAAACTCCTTTCCAGTTGTTTAGTTTAGCTATCTCTAAGTACTAGGTAAGTTCCTACATAAAATATGAGTCATACATGACATGCGACATGCGTGATCAAAGTAGACACATGATACAGTGAGTAGACGTAGATAGTAGCAAATTTGGGGTTTACTTCAGCACCACCTTTTGTATTTAACGTCGGAACAGTCTACATTAAACTAAGATTTAAGTATATTGCAGGCAAGCAACATTTCATTCATAAGTATTTGTTTCCAAGCAATAGGTATTTATTTACAGAAAGTTTCCACAACTTTGTGCTCATTCATCAGTCTAGTAAAGTAAGAGGTAGGAAGGTAATAATCAACGGCGCTACCACGAACTTCGAATCTCGAACTTCGTATATCTCCGTCTCTACCGCTCGAGTACCATTAACTTATAAGTGCGACAGAGACGGAGATATACGTAATTCGAGATTCGAAGTTCGTGGTAGCGCCGCAGCGGCTGTATCGACAAATACTTACATTGTATACGTACTGTATGGTACGGAGTTTATTTCCAGCACCAAAAAGTAATTGCGATAAGAAGGCGGCGACTTCACGGCATCGGCAGTCTGTGTGACGCGTCGTTTGACGCATGTTGTGGTGCGTGGCTGTATGGTATACGTATTGATAGAAAAAGAAAAAAAAACACTTTGACAGGTAACCTGACTTAAGAGTTTCAAAAAATATAGTTATAATCCTGATAGGAAAATATTATTGATTTCCACAAATTTTTGCAGTGATATGAGTTAAATATGTATATATTTGTGAATTTTGATTGTAATTGATTTTCTTTTAGTGCCATAAATGCATTTACCTGTGATTTAAGTGTTTTTAAAATAGTGTCATATGTTGTAAATAATTACGTCGATTTGTTTTTGTGTTAAGGTAATGATTTTTACAGTATTTTGGCTTGGTACAGTTCTTAAAATAAATTTATATAGTCCAGGAACGTTTCTGGGCCAATGTTAGTAATGTTTTTCCGTGAAGAAAGGTAAGGTCATGGTTTATTTAACTTTGCAAGTCAGGTGTGTATGGCCAAGGATACATCTTGTGTCTCGTGACGTTTAGTAGGTACTTAGCATTATTAGCATATAATATATCTTTTGTCAACACATAAAGCGCCGATTTTTCGCTCTTCAGTGGAATAACTTTGAAGAATGAAAAAGAACTTTTACAGATGTGAAATAGAAATAACCATTATTCTAATAAGATTTAAAAAATATATTAAATCTACTTATTTTTATTATTATACAACGTGTCCCAAAACTCAACGATAAGCCGGCACCAGAGGATGGAGCTGCTTATGATTAGTCGAGAAAAAATAAGGAAAAAAATATATCTAAATATATAAAATAAAATATATCTACCATTTGTCCCAAAACTCAACGATAAGCCGGCACCAGAGGATGGAGCTACTTATTTAGATATATTTTTTTCCTTATTTTTTCTCGACTAATCATAAGCAGCTCCATCCTCTGGTGCCGGCTTATCGTTGAGTTTTGGGACACGTTGTATACCTACCAAAATTAAAATTTGAGGATAAAATTCACTTTGTCGACCCACACTTTGGGTGTTCATATTTTTTTGTATATAGTACTCATAAATGGACGTAGTTTAGGGAAAAGGATCCAACCCACAAGACATCACCATTAAAATGTATGACTTTTATTTTAGACAGAAGGTTCCAATCTCAAATTTTACATAGTGTCGGTTGGATTCTTTTCCCTAAACTATGTCCAAATAGCAAGCTATTTACGAAATTTCAGTAACAGGAAACTTACGGTTCATGAGATATAATTTATTAAAGTTAATTTTTTCATACAAATTGGAAAATTGAACACGCAAAATTAAATGTTGTGTCATGTTTTTTAACTCTGTACATCGTATTACCTACCTATTCTACTCTAAAGCAGGTCGGTGTAGGTACGACGGTCCCCTCCCCAAAATCGTGGGTTGACAAAGTGCATTTTTACCAAATTTGAAAATAGTGAATATGAATTCTCCCAGATATGAGACAGGGTCGATCGATTTTTCGCCCCCATAAATCCCTATATTGCAAATTTTATCTAAAGAATAAGAAGATACTGACACTCTGTATAACTCGTTTATAATGACATTGGCCTGTGGAACAGTTTTTTATAGGTTTGAATCTACCAAATGCAGGGTTTTCTTGATATTTATAATCCCATTTTTGAACTAACTATTATATTGTCTCCGCGCTAACAGGATAGAATAACAACAAGAAATAGTTGATTGACCAAATTACTAACTACACTATAAAAATACTCCTAAGACAATGAAAATATCTTTTACTCCCACCAAAACTAGAACAAGAATGCGCGCTAACTGCCTCATAGCTAGAGAGACGGATCCGTCTCTTTCTAAGTGGTCTCATTAGAAAGGGTCATATAGTCTCACCGCAATACAGTTCTCGCGATTCTGCTAGCCATGCACGTTCTGATTCATTCCTTTTCGTTCATGATGTATTTCCATTTCAGAATGGGGAACACAAGCAAAAAACTCGCATCTCAATGTGGTTTACTCTCTAAAGAAGAGCAGAAGTATGTGGGAAACACATTCAAGGCCGCAAGTAAGAACTCCGGGAGGATCCGAGAGGAGGACCTCATCGTGAGTGGACTACTTGACGCAGTGTTGTTAGAAGTGTGTTCATTTTGTTTTTACCCATTTTAGTTTTAGCAGAGATGAGTTCATGATATAGATTGTCAATCGCTAAATCATCCTCCTAGCAGTTTCCCGGGTGTACCGTGCACTTAGACACCTAACCTAATCCATAGATTTGGTGTAAGTAGTAGTAAGTCTTGTTCCTTACCAATAAAGTTATTTTTATTTTATTTATTTTTTCGTACATAACCAGACATGGCCTCAATTTTATTTATTTATTTATTTATAGCCTCTTTTGAGAAAGTTACAATAACATACTTAACACTACAGTAGCCGCAAAATATTACATTTCTATGTGCCTACTGGCAAAGGCCTCCCCCAGTCTTCTCCATTCCTCCTTGTCTGTGACCACTCTGGTCCACGTCTTGCCGCCATTTCTATAATTTCGTCCTCCCATCTTTTGAATTGTCTGCCTCTCTTCCGTGTTGGGAGTGAGGGACCTGCATGTCTCTATCTGCCAACACAGCGAATCCTCAAGTGAATAAAGGGTCGGCAACGCGCTTGTAATTCTTCTGGAGTCACAAGTGTCCATAGGCGACGGTATCAACTTAACATCAGGCAGGCCGTAAGCTTGTTTGCCACCGTCGTAGTATAAAAAAAAAAAAAGCACAACCCTCCCGCACCGCGCAGGTATCAGAAACCGATTTAGGTATACCGTTGACCTATGGTGAATCTGACCTCAGCGGAATGCAATGTATGTCTCATTTTTTTTTATTGTTCAGAAACAAACAGTCTTGCATAATAACTGTACAGACAACTTTTAGCATAAAAACAGACCAATAGTTCATGATAGGTATGTATGATTGGCAATCTATATTATATCTTTATCTCTGATTTTTTATTAGTGTTGTGAATACAATGCATACAAATTGGTATTTTTAGTTAATAAATCATATTAATCAAGTTTATCAAGTATCTGGCAAATTTTAACACTTTGTGACTAGAATCAGGGGCTGTTCACTCTGTGATTCCGTCGCGCCGCTACAAGTACATGCCGGCGGCCGCCAAATTAGTAGCTGCCGCGCGTTGGTACAGGACGCTCGCACGGGTCGCAGCGCGTTGCATGCGATAGAACGGGATGGCCACATTTAGGCACGTTTGGAGTACCTAAACAGGGAATTTGTTAACAGAGAACCTTCTGTACGTTGTACTATTACTTATTCTGTGCTAGAATTTAGAGCCGCTGGAGTCCCCTATTTCTTCCGTTCTAAAACTAATCAATAAATGCAAAAAGAGTACAGATATATAATAAAAAAATATAAAAATCGATGAACAATATGATTTATTAACATAAAGCGTTTGTATGGAGAGTGTAGCACAACACCTTGCCCTATTTTGGTTGGTGATGAGACCTAAGGTGTTTATTAACGCTAAGACACTTACAATTTGTCACAACCTCACACCTTGCAATTTGTCACAACCGACAGAGACTCAGCTGTAGTTGGTATGAGACAGCAATACATTTCATTCTAACTATAGCTGTGTCTCTGTCAGTTGTAGTTACAGATATAACGTGATTGCATTCTAAAACTATACAATAACCCAAAAACGGCGCACATTGAACCATCGCGAACACAGATAACTCTCCATCCGTGCACTTACTAACGATCATATGTAAATGCGTATAAGTTTGATTAAGACAAATTTATATTGTATATTACATTGGAATAAATGATCTTATCTTATCTTATGTGCATTGTAATAAGAGTCACGAATGGTCAGTTAACTGTGTTGGAGTTTGTACGATAGGTTAAAGGTGCCATACGGTCTTACACATCTCATTTTAGCATCGCATCTCGTTCGCTCTCAAAAGCCAATGTGAATGTAAAGGTACTATTCCACGACAGGTCACAGACAAATCTCATCAAGTGTGAATGTTTGGAAATGAGAAGATTAACTGAGGTGCGTGATGATGTCGTCCTGACCGACTTCGGCCACAGCGACTCTATATTCTCAGTTTCAGTTATTTATTTGCTCATAAGTTATAGACTATCAATACTATCATGCAAATACAGTTGATAACAGACACAGTCTACAAGAGCTAAACATAGGGAACTTGCAGCTTTTTATTCTATTACGAAAATCAAAAGTATAATCCAGCATTAAAACAACTGTAGCGTTCAAACTTTCTTTGATTTATTTTTCTGATGTTATATGATTGGAAATCTGCACGCGCCGGCACCCCCCGAAAACGCTCTATATTAAACGGGCTTATGCTATGACGTCACAACACTCACAACATATATTCTCGGCGCGTTTACTATGGAGTAAGTCATTAATTTGCAATTATCTCCACAAATTATGCGTTTAAGTCTATACTTGTCTTACAAAATATCATTTCTAATTCAATATTCTGTGTAAATGTTGTGTTATTTTATCGAAAAATAAACTTTTTTTTTCGTCATTTTAACGTGAGATAAAATTAATACAATCGTTTTTTTTCTTATTTTTCTTTTGTATGATAACTCTACCTATACCCGCATCGATAGAGTGCAATTTATTCGAAATTGAAATCCCGTGCAAGTTCCCTATTAATTTAAGTATGTTTGTTTAGCGGTTGTTCACGATAAAATATACAGGAATAATTAAGAAACACTAGCCTGGCTGGCTGGTCTGGCTTTGGTATTAACAATTATTATTACTAGAGTGTTGTTCATCTACTCTCTGGTGCGCTCTCAAGTGGCTTACTTTACAGTGACAAAAGTAAAGCTTACTCGATTATGTATTAAAATTGTATTTTTCTTTTAACAAATATTCACGTTTTATGAAATTCGTCCGCAGCCTATCGTGGAATAGTACCTTTATATTCACTTTAGCGTTTTATCGAGCGTTATAAAGAGCGATCTGGGCGCGATGCTAAAGTGAGAGGTGTACAGAGGACCTCAAAGATATGTTTACACCTTATTCCTTTATAATACGGCGAAAAATGTATACATAGCTTAACGTCAACTGTATTAAAAACCTTATCGCAATTTAAAAACATTGATAATTTACTTTAAAAACAAAGTTTTAACCGACTTCAATTCAGTATTTACTCCGCCAAGCCACATGAACATTACCACATTTCTTTTGCAATATACCACATGAACTGATTTCCGAGAGCAAATGCGTTGATTATTAGAGAAAAAAAACCAAATCACTGTATGTGAGCCGATAATATTTGAGGACTTCCGTCGATTCCTCAAGGATCTCAGAATTACCTTTGGCACTTCATTGTTTGCTATTTCAACGGAATCATATCAGAATTTGTGACGTACTTATATAGTTTGAAGTACATCATTGAGAAGTTCCACGAGCCATCTGTGGTCTTCATCATCACTTCCACCATCACCAAATTTATGATTTCCGGGTGTAAATACACGAGTTATAGTAGAAAATACCGAAATCACTACACGCGTGCCTAATATATTTGAGGAGTTCCCTCAATTTCTCATGGTTCCCATAACCCAACTGGGGTCTTGAAAACAATGGGACCAATCTGGAAGCATATACTTTCAGTTAAATAAAGAATTGTACGAATCGGTTCATAAATGACGGAGTTCTGAGGTAACAAACATAAAAAAAAACAAAAAAAAAACCGAATTGAGAACCTCCTCCTTTTTTTTGAAGTCGGTTAAAAAAGCACTCGTGTGGACATAATCGCTTCGTTTTTATTTTTCTTTGCATCACACATATTACACATCAGCGAGTTATTAATAGAAAAACAGTTTTTAGACGCCTTATCTTATCACCATCCACGTCTCATAGAAGTTTCATTATGTTTTACAATTATTTTGTCATTGTTCTAGATTTTTTATAATTTTGAAAACTTGTATGACTTTCATCTTTGTGATTAATTATGTTCTGTTGGCGATTATTTTATGTTGCACCGACCATGTAGAAATTACGTTATTGTTGAATTATAACGAGTGGTACAATAAGTACTGACGCGCTGTTGAGGTTAGTGCTGTCTCTCTCGCACTAGGGGATATTTAAATGTGTGAGACCGCGTGACTAACCAATGTGATTCCAATATAATCATAATAAAGTTTTGAATGAAGCCTCTGGCCTCTCTAGTTGGACTACTGATTCAACGTAGATCGTAGCAGATTCTACGGTTTATATCGTAGCACGCCTACGCTGTTTCCCTTCGAATTCGTAGCAATTAAGTGTGAATTCCGAGTGTCGAGTATATCGTGTACAGCTGGTGCACAACTTCATGGGGACGTAAAATGAATCTTGTAGCTTGTATTTAAAGTTGAAATTGCTGTGACACCGCGTGTTATGTAATACGACCTTATTCTTATGATAGGTCTTATAGTTGGATATAGATTGAGTACACACATTTTTAGGGCTTTCCCACTTGCTGCGTCAGGCGTGGAGTGAATTAAATTTTCAAACACTTAGTTACTAAATTTTCAAAATTTTACCGAATATTCTACTCGTGTAAATAATATTAAAAAAAAAAAAACGTGAAAATCTCAAAAATGTCGATTACTGCATTTTATCAGGGCAGATATGTCAAAACCTCTAAACTGATATTGGCAAATCCACCTTGCTAAAACAACAAGGAGTAAAATCTATAAATTAAAAAAAACAGTGATGAGACAAATCAATATTTTATCGCGAGTATTATGAAATTTTTTACCTTGCCTCGCAGTATCTGGAGTCGTGTTATACTATAACCAAACGCTCTCTGAGTGGCCATAAATATGAGAACAGGAAATGTTTCTGCGAAAAATGTTGAAGCGCACTCTCTGTTGTACTTGCCAGCTATGATTGGTGCGACGAGCGCAACAGAAGTGTTCCTTTGCCATAGTTTATGGCTCCGAGCGCAGCGAGCTGTTAATAGTATAATTTTCTGAAAACGTTGTCCGTCCTTGTAACTAAATATGTCAAAAATTGTCAATAACATATCGGTAGAAACCATTGTGCCTTACACCAGAGCTTATCTTTGTCTTTGTGAATGATATGCGTATATATTGGGAATGGATGAAAATTTTAGAAGTGCCTGATATTTTTTTTGGTGATAGAAATAACCTTTCTTAGCACCAGAAAAAAGTTGCAGACTTTTCAACTACGTCAATTTTTTTTTAATACTCGTAAAAACAATTTCCTCACTTACGTTTTGGGTTTAGGACGGCAAATAAGACGCTTTGCTTGATCCGTCTCATATTAAAAAAAAATATCTTAAAAATCCGTGGTAAACTGACACTGGCAATGATATTGACAGCTGCAGCAGCTATAGTATTTGTCATTGCCAGGGTCAGATATTTAAAATATTTTTTGTAAAATGAGATGGATCAAGGAAAGTGTCCTAACACGTAAGTGAGGAAACTGTTTATATTTTTCAAAAATAATTGACGCAGCTGAAAAGTCTGCAACTTTTTTCTGGTGCTAAGGAAGGCTATTCCTATCACCAAAAAAATTATCAGGCACTTCTAAAAGTTTCAACCATTCCCCATTGTGTCGTGTTCGTTTATTGGTGCTTAATGGCACAATTTGGATTAACCTTGACAACGCACGCACGGTGTTGGAATTTACTTACATATTATAACTAGTTAAGTAGTAAAAGTTAGTACGACACGTATTTTGTCGATCGAGCCAGCGAAGCGAGCGAAGTTCGCTGCTTCAGCCTGGTCTAAAATTGGCTTCACCGATTCCCGTTAAATTTTGTAATCAGGGGCCATATTTATAAAGTTTTTTTTGTCGATTTAGTTTTTGAAAATAGTCTAAAAATATGTTTTTTTTAAACGTAATCGCGAGTTCTACTGCTCACACCACTAGTTATCTATAATTCTATACTAATATTGTATAGGGAAAGTATCTGTGAGATTGCATCTGTTTCACCTGCGTTTAGTAAACTTTCTGAGAAGGACATATTATACCGCTATATTTATTCCCGCGAGTGTGCCTGCGTTTATTGCAAAACGCGAACAAAGCCCGCGGGTAGCTAGCATTTTATAAAATGGTTCTAGGTTCTACCACAGAATATTTAATAGCCACTCACTTTTGGTATCCAGACCACAGAATAAGTAATAGTACAATTTGTCGGCAGGTTAAAAAAAGATAAACCATTGTTCCTTTGGGTATTTAAACATCCAATATACAGAACACCAGCGGCTGTTTTTAGTTTTCATCGTGGCCATCGAACTCCGTAAAAACTAATTGAACAATTAATAATAAGTACGCGCGGTTCGTCGCGTTCAAGTCGGCGGCGGCGGCGGATCACGGCACGACGCACATGTGCTCGCTCGAGTGGGGCCGGCCCAAGACTGACTGGCTCCCCGAGGTATCGCGAGCGCTAGGTATCTAACGCGACGCGCTCCACCCACTGCAAGCCCCTTGTCCAGACTCAAGGGCTACAGTGGCGGAGCGCCCAATACAAGCCAATTCCCACCGGCTTGCCTAAAATTTATTTTTAGGCAAGCCTATAGTGATTTAATCTAAACTCTTTCTTACCTTTTCTGTTCAGAGTTGCCCATCGAAAATTTTCATTGCCGCCACTGAAGGGCTATCAACTTTGCAAACCCCGAATAGGTAGCATGCGGCGCTCGAAGTTCGTATACTTATCTCCATCTCTGACGCTGAATCTGATTTTCATGGTTCGCTGCCAAGCGGGGTATACTTTAACATATTTCAACTGGGCTCATTAATGACCTTATGTTCTGAGCTTATGAAAAGACATTGTTTGCGAACAAGTGCCAAAGTTTGCAAAAAAAGATGTTATCACCACTTAAAATGTTCATTGAATAAGAAACTCTATCTTCTTTTTCAATAGATTCCAAATAAGCTACGAGATAAATTACCACACACAGCGCCTTATATCATAGTCGCTGAGAGAGGGTTTTTTTATCTTTTGGTCTATTTTGAATCAATTCTATAAGACGATAGTGTTCATTATACAATGAACATTTTATGTGGCAAAAAATGGCACGCGTCCGCAAAGAAAAGCAGATAATACCATTGTATACCTGGCTAACAAAGAACCATTCATGAGCCCAGTTAAAATAAGTTAAAGTATATCAGCGCAGCGGTTTGAGTTTATTTTGTAAAGAAATTTTCAACACACCTGCTCGTAAAGTAGGTCTTATTACAGCGTATTTACACTGATAATGCAGAATATTACCCATGCCGTGCCTTTTACATTACATTATCGCACTAGTGCCTTTTCATTACATATCTTTTTAAATATTAGCAAAATAATGCAGAATATTACCCATGCCGTGACTTTTACATTACATTATCGTACTAGTGCCTTTTCATTACATATCTTTTAACATTTTCATTTTTTATTTTTTTTTATTTTTCCTCGCAAATGTGTTGAAAAACGTCGTATGAAACACGTGAGCATTGGTCATTACACTTCTCGTCTCCATTAAGCCTTCGCCTTCGGCTCAGGCTTAAAAACCGACTCGAGTGTAATGACCAACATAGCACACTTGTATCATAATGTACTATTAGCGCGTGTTGCACCAACTTACGATAACAGACCCATGAACGTTAAATATGCCGCAGGCAACTTACTGTCATTCCATATAAACTTGTCAAACTTTCCATACATTCAGATTTTAACGAACACCGCTTATGGACGGTTTGGTGCAATCCACTCTTAGCCTACCTTTTTTAAATCCGAGATCAACAGCTTTCGAACAAAAAAAAAGCGGCCAAGTGCGAGTCGGACTCGCACATGAAGGGTTCCGTAAAATAAATTGCGGTTTACGATTTATGACGTATTAAAAAAAAACTACTTACTAGATCTCGTTCAAACCAATTTTCGGTGGAAGTTTGCACATAGTTTGTTTTGTGGAAGTACATCATATATTTTTTTTAGTTTTATCATTCTCTTTTTTTAAAAGTTACAGGGGGGGGGGGGGGGGACACATTTTACCACTTTCGAATAAGTGTCTCTCGCGCAAACTATTCAGTTTAAAAAAAAATATATTTGAAACTTCAATATCATTTTTGAAGACCTATTCATAAATACCACACGTATGGGTTTGATGAAAAAAAAATTTTTGAGTTTCATTTCTGAGTATGGGGAACCCCTAAAATTTAATGTTTTTTTTCCATTTTTGTGCGGTTCACAGAATACATCTACTTACAAAGTTTCAACAGTATAGTTCTTATAGTTTCGGAAAAAAGTGGCTGTGACATACGGACGGACAGACAGACATGACGAATCTATAAGGGTTCCGTTTCATGCCATTTGGCTACGGAACCCTAAAAACCGCATTAAAATAGGTCCATTCGTTTAGGAGCTACGATGCCACAGACACATACACAGACACGTAAAACTTATAACACCCCTCCTTTTGCATCGGGGGTTAAAAATAGTATAAAACTTCTTCAAAAGTCAAATGCTTCCAAATATTTACTGATATTAAACAAGGTACCTATATAGTAGTTCCTATTGTATTTCAATAATAATTAACAACTTAGAAAAGTTGAAAAACCCGCGACTTATTCATTTCAAAGTTTTACCGATGGAAATCTCACGGACACGAAAATGTACTTGTTCTAAATGCATCGGTTCCTTTCCAGAATATTGCGTGTTTAAAAACAATTACGAATACATCCTGTTTCTATAATGGTTACAATATTACTGGACAAGCCTCGCTTACGCCCTTTTGTTCACTGTGTGGTGCGAAGTATATAGTGCTCTACACAGATGATTTGGCGGGCTGTCAAATTCTCGATTAGTTTCGAATAAACCTTGGTGGTTGTTTGGCTCAAGTTACAATCGATAAAATAGGAATATACTCGTACCATGACATTCAGGCCGTCAAAGTAGTAGACCGTAAGCCCACTCCCAATATGCATACGTCTCATGACAATACGATAAAATGCATGGCAGCAGGGGGCTATTTCTCAAAAGCTTGTTACTTGTAATACAAGCGGACGCCACTTTTTAACTCTTATTATTAGAAAGAGAGTTCCGCTTGTATTACAAGTTACAAGCTATTGAGAAATAGGCCTCAGGTCGAGAAAGTTGTGCTGAGCAAGAGTGTGTCAAAGGTTCGGCACCGTCAGTAAAGACTTAGGTTTACTCTCTCTGTTTCTCTACTATTAAAGGGCTAAATGATGCCACATATCTCGTACTGTTGTCACATGACCTAAATATACCTACCCTTACAATACTGACCGGAAGTGAAGGATTTATCAAACTTTCGGCCAATTTTAGGTGCGATTCTATTCTGATTCTTGCTCAGCACAACTTTCTCGACCTGCTGCCATGCATTTTATCGTGTTGTCATGAGACGTAGGCGTATTAGGAGTGGGCTTACGGATTATAGCCCATAAGAGAGTTCAACAGAAATCACTATGCGCGTGCCTGATAAAATTGAGGGGTTCCCTCAATTCCTCATTTGAACTCAATGGGACCAATCTGGAAGCATATAATATTTTCAAATAAAATAAAAATTGTACGAATCTGTTCATAAATGACGGAGTTCTGAGAATTGAGAACCTCCTCTTTTTTTTGAAGTCAGTTAAAACTCCATTCGCTTGTGTAATGCACTCTACTGTGGTGTTGGTCATAACGTAACCAGTTGTTCGCGCCGCGCCCAGTCCGTGGGTTGAAATAGCACAAAAGCGAACTAAACACGTCCTTGTTTACTACACTTTACTAAAAGCGTTGAATGACGGTTTACGCCCTGCAGAGAGGTTTGCTGTTTTAACTTCTGGCCGCCGAAGGCCTGTTAAAAAGGCATCCTCTTCAATTATATTTATTTGTTTTTTCTACTCCTGTACCGTTATCTGTCATTTATATTGGCTGTAGTTCAAATACAATTACACCAATAATAAGTCGTCGAAAAACTCTAAGCTCTATGGCCCAAAAACGTACTGTTTATCGTACTTTTATGGTTCATAAATTTTTCATAAAAGCACTGTTTAACTTTTTTTAAATCGGCCGCAGTATTGCAGTGGTGCCAACTTCATAAACAAATATTTCGAAATAAAAGTATTTATTTACGATTTAACATTTGTATATTATAAATTATTTACTACAATAATAATAAATCATTATGTATTATGTGTTAAATTACATGTTTTATAAATTCTTGGTATTATTTATGAAAATAAACAGTTCGAATTCAGTCCGAGTCCGAATTCGGTTTGGTTCGGATGGCAAGTGCAAACAAATTAAAAACAAAACAAACCATAAACAAGTGGTGTCACATTTCCGATTTCCCACCAAAATATATACAGATCAAAATGAAAAGATGAAAGATGATAAACTATTAAGATTTTATTCGTGTTTGTGAAGACAAAAGTGTAGGTCCTGAAGAAATTGCGTGAGTAGCAAAAGTACGAATAGAAAACTTGCTGTCTGAAAAGTCTACTATTCTGTAGTCTGCTATTTATTTAAAAAATTGTCGTAGAAAAAGTATTGTATGCAACGGATGTATTCTTATAAGCCTAAAAACGCTCGTGGCGTCTTTAATTGCAACCCACGCCACTCGCGTTTTAAGACCCTTCTTATACAACAGTTATTGCATAAAATACTATTGTAAATAACATTCTAAATTGGAACATAGTTGCATTTGTTTTGCTCAATTGGTTTTTAAACAAGGAAAACTTTGCATTATTGAACGAGTGAAGCGAATAAAGTTCTCCGTTTCAGCTTGGGGCAAAATTCTTTCAAAATTCAGGACGGCCGACTGTCTACAGGTCGCATTTCTCAACCGATTCTCGTGAAATTTTGTGAGCAGATTCAGTTTAAAAAAAAAGGTATAGGCTTCTTCGTTCAGCTCACAGAGCCACTGGTTTATTATAGTAGAATCAGAATTCATTGCAAATTTTTCTCGTACGTTGGGCGACTAGAGGCCATATTATGCACGAGATTTTTAAGGCCTCCACACACCGGTCGCGGGCGCGGGTCGGGCGCGGGCCCGCGCAAGTTGTAAAACATTGAAACTACACTTCAAACACACATCGAACGCGGGCCCGCCGCCCGACCCCCGCCCGCGACCGGTGTGTGGAGGCCTTTAAGCTTTTATTGAACTTGGAATGTATGAGTGTATGTTTGTTCGGCTTTCTTGCAACAGATTTTCAAAGCGGTTATTATTAGTTATTAGCTACACGTTTTAGTTTGTCGCCACTTATAGTCGTTGCGGCAATATTAATAGACGCTAACGAAAGGCCCTGCCAGGATAGGCTAAGTGATTCAACCCCCACCCCGACCCCAATCATCTTTAGTAAAGGATTCGTACACTAGATTTTATTTTTGTAAAGAAAAAAACTTGTTTGTTTTTTCAAAAAACGAATGTATTGAAAGCCTAAATTTGGCTTATTTGTCACAAATGTGGATGGTGTAAATCCATAAAAATTACAAGCCAAAACTCGGTGGGGGTAGAATCACTCCTATCCTGGCACGGGCTTTTATTCTGCGTTCTCGAGTTCACCTAGAAACCAATTAGGCTAACAGCTAAACTTGCCAAACCCGCAGAGGCTCAACAACTGTCCAACTAATGACCATTTGCCATAAACATGATGTCACGACCCTTGTTTGACGTGCCTGTTTGTACATCGTTATTTTTATTAGCGATTGTTCCCGTTTTTTGTTCACAATCGTATAAAACAGACCCATGTGCGCGTGTTCATAAAAAAAAACACTTACTTCGCGATATTTTTTCGCTGACATATTTGATAAGTCGGTTAGAATACAAAACAATTGAATAATAAGCTAGAGCGAGAGTGTCGGTGGATTCCTTTTAATCGTGGGAGTGACATAAGCTATAGGTACATATAATATTTAACAAGAATAAAAAGTTTAAAAAGCTGTATCACGACTGCGAAAAATTAACTTAAATAAGTTTCCGTCGAAAATTTTATTTTTGGTACAAGCTTTTATTGCTGACTACTTGTCTGTATACCGTCTCATCAGCTAATGCATTGAGATAATTCTAACGAGCCCAAACGCCCGTTACGTCGGTTAAGTACTGAATTCCCATGGCCACCTTCTGTCTCCATCATAAGATCTGCTCAATGGTACCATAATATTGAATCGTCATCCAAACTATACCTTTAACCAAAATTTCAGCTCAATCGGTTGAAGATATCTGCTTCAAAATTGAGTTGCAAGATTCCACCCGAACAAGCATACATACAAAGAAAGAACAAAGATAAATTTATTCACTAACACACATGACACACATATTAAACAAAAATAAAAACCGGCTAAGTGCGAGTTGGACTCGCGCACGAAGGGTTTCCGTACCATTATCTATAAAAACGGTAAAAAAATCACGTTTATTGTATGGGAGTCCCCCCTTAAAAAAATATTCTATTTTGTTTTTAGTATTTGTTGTTAAAGCGGCAACAGAAATACATAATCTGTGAAAATTTCAACTCTATAGCTATCACGGTTCTTGAGATACAGCCTGGTGACAGACAGACGGACGGACGGACAGCGAAGTCTTAGTAATAGGGTCCCGTTTTACTTTTTGAGTACGGAACCCTAAAAAACAGTAAAAAACACATAAAACATGTAACAAGTGTAGACACCAGCCAGCACCGTTGGTGACTCACGGAAACGTCATACATACCAGTATACATAGTAAGTTAAATACATCGCATTAATAGAAAGCTTGCAAAAATAGACTACTTTAACAATAGAGTCGCAATTCGAGTAAAGTATTTATTAACCATGGCCGTTTCATTAGAAGCGTTTGTGGCACGTGGCTATTGAGGCTAAACAATTGCTTTGTTGGACCGATGGGTCGACACTATAAACAATTGCTTTGTTGGACCGATGGGTCGAAACTATAAACAATTGCTTTGTTGGACCGATGGGTCGACACTATAAACAATTGCTTTGTTGGACCGATGGGTCGACACTATAAACAATTGCTTTGTTGGACCGATGGGTCGACACTATAAACAATTGCTTTGTTGGACCGATGGGTCGACACTATAAACACATCTTTGAGGTCGACTGTGCTAGTCTCAATATTAATTACTAGCTTCCGCCCGCGACTTCGTCTGGTTGGACCCGGGATAAAAACTATCCTATATTTAATCCAGGCTATAAACTATCTTCGTGCAAAATTTCATTTAAATCGGTTGAGCCATTTAAGCGTGCTTGAGTAACAAACATCCAAACATCTTAACATCCAAACTTTCGCATTTATAATATTATTTAGTAGGATAGTAGGATACTTAGGTACTTTTTTTTTTTTTTTTTTTTCTTAGGGGGGGAAAATGCGTTACGCATACCACCCGGGTGCAGGGGGTGACCCGAGTGGTTATGTGGGACTCCCGTATGGGCTATTGAGACCCACGGTGTACCCACTAAAAACCCCCCCACTTGCCGCCTCGCCGCCTTATGGCGAGGTCACGGGAACGCTTGTGTGCGAGACGCACCTATGACTGGCTCTGGGCTGAGTAGAATTTGAAGGGAAATCCTGCACCTTCGGCGTTGGTCGTTACGGCTTAGCAGGAACTTGGTCGGGTCGGGGTTCTGAATTGAAAGACTTGTTTACTTTTTCAAGTAATGTCACTTCGCTGCTACTGTAGGTACTGAATTTCATGGGGCCTGGCCGCCCAATTTATACTATCAAGTTACCTCGGCCGGACGCCCCTTCGCCCCGTATATTTGGCGGGAAAGCGATTTGCGCGGGAAATTTTGGCGCGAAATGACATGTTCATTTATTATAGTTCAATCTTACTCTAATACATTATTTACAGTGCTTATACCTATTTCTATGCTATTTATAATGCATTATTACACGAGATCCTGCTCGTTCGGCGCAAAAATGCATCTGAAACGCGGGAATTCCGTGTCCGCCCGTATATACGTACCTCGTTCCCCACCTGAGGTATAAATACCGGGTTTCCCCCCTCGCTCGCCCATCAGTCGTTGCCCGACTGGCGCGCGAGTAGGATCTCTAGGTTCCTTTAGTCTGTCTATATTTCTTAGTGGAAACTTAGTGTTATCCACTCGTTATTTAGGAAACCAGCGGTATATTACCCTTTTTTACTATGTAGGAATGAAATGTGAGGCCTATTATTCTTTATTTCAGGTGCCGATGACATAAGGCAATAGTAGCGCAATGCCTATGTTATAAGAAGGTTTATAAGCTAGATTATTACAAGTTAGGTCGCGACTGACAATTCTATGTTTATAGCGGGTTTATTCTATGCCGTCCTGCACATCTCTCCCGCCGACCATCGTTCGGGTGAACGTTGGATCTTCTTTTGCGTGCAGGTTCTCAGGCTCCGTCGGCAGGATCACCAGCTTCTTGGTCGGTCTTCTGAAGACTCCGCCCTTGGTGGTCACGTCCACTGCTCGTGTCACGCCGTCGGGGCCCGGGTATATAGCTGTAACCCGGCCTCGTGGCCATGTGTTGCGAGGCAGATTCCCGTCGGCCACTAGCACGATGTCGCCGACGTTGATAGGCCGCCCATGACCGTAGGGCTCCCGCCGGTACTGGAGTGAGGGCAGGTACTCCCGGAGCCAGCGGGCCCAGAAGTGCTCGGCCAGGCGTTGGCTCGTCCGCCAAGTCGCGCGGCCGATGAGTGCGGTGTCGTCGAATGTCCCGGGTTTGGGGGCCCGGGTTGAGCCACCGAGGAGGAAGTGGTTCGGTGTGATGGCTTCTGGCTCGTCAGGATCAACCGCCACGTGAGTGAGGGGGCGGCTGTTCACTGTATATTCGGCCTCGGCGAGCAGAGTAGTCAGGGTCTCCTCGCTGGGGCGGCGCTCTTTGACCACGGCGTGTAGGGCTCTCTTGACGGCTCGTACCATCCTCTCCCATGCCCCGCCCATAAATGGGGCTCCCGCCGGTATGAAGCGCCAGCCGATACCGCGTTGCGCGGCGTCGGTTTCGAGGGCGTCGCCGTAGTAGGGGTAGGCGCGCGGAATCGCGAGGTCTCGCAATGCCCTTAGGTGCAGCGTCCACTCCGTCCATTGGCGCGCTAAGTCTGCATCCAGCTTGTCATCCCAGCCAGTTCCGCGCCGCCACACCTCTTGTAGGATTTTCTTTGCTATGATGGTTACCGGCGCCGCTAGCCCGAGAGGGTCGAAGATCGACATTGTTATTTTCAATATTTGCCTTTTGGTAGGCTCGATGTCGTCCAGGGCTCCGGGAGGTAGGCGGCTGAGGTCCAAGTTGAAGGCGAGTTCGTCGCTCGCGGGTTTCCATATTTGTCCCAGGATTCGTTCATTTTTCATTTCGCTTTTATTCAGTTCGACGGGCGCGGACGTGGCGTCCTCCGAAGTGAGGGCTCGGAGGACCCGCGTGGAGTTAGAGGTCCATTGGCGTAGTTCGTAATGGGCCTCTCTATGTATATCGCGTACATCACTTGACACTCGAATCGCGTCTTCTTCCGTTTTGAAGCTGTGTAGGTAGTCATCGACGTAGTGATGTCTTATTATTGCTTTGACGGCCTCTGGATGCGTTTCTTCGTGTTTCTGGGCGTTGACGTTCTTCACATATATTGCTATTGACGGTGAACAAGTAGCGCCAAAAATGAGTGAAGTCATGCGATATTCTTGCGGCGCGTCGTCGCCCCGCCGGTCGCCCCGCCATAGATAGCGCAGGGCGTCTCTGTCTTCAGATTTGACTTTCACTTGCATGAACATTTCTTTAATATCCGCCCCCACGGCGACTGGGTGTTGCCGGAAGCGCATAAGGACGCCTGGCAGCGACTGTAGGAGGGCCGGGCCTGTCAGTAGGCGGTCATTGAGCGACACGCCCCTTGTAGGCGCGGCGGCGTCGTGGACAATTCGGACTTTCCCGGGCTTGCTAGGATTCAGCACCGGGAAATGGGGGAGGTACCACACTCTTGATGACTTGGTGGGCGGCGCAGGCTCGGCGTAGCCCTTCGAGACAAGGGCGTCCATTTCTTCACTATATTTGCCTTTAAGCTCTTTATTTTTGTCGAGTTTCTTTTCTATGTTATGAAGTCTTCTCAGTGTATTTTCGTAGTTGTCAGGCAAGCGGCTGTCGGGTTGTTTCCATAATAGCGGTGCTTCATAATGGCCGTCGGCTGTAGTCGTTATTGACTGGGCTAGCATGATACGCGCCCGCTCTTCCGGGCTTGACTGGGGTAACTTCGGCTCGATAAGTAGGTTTTCGAGCGCGAAATATTCACTGAGTTGTAAATTCAAATCTTCATTTTTCTCGGCTTCTTCAATAGTGGTCAAGCGATGCGTCGCATGTACTTGTTTGCCTGTGATGCGTGTGTGTGCACCGTGTAGCACCCAGCCTAGCGGCGTTAGGGATGCCGCTGGCTGATGCCGCTGGCCGCGGCGTGTTTCATTACTGACGAGTAAATGCCAGTTATCTTGTCCGATTAACACTCTAGGTCTCGCTGACTCGTACCGCAGGCTATCTTCTATGTCGCATAAGTGTGCGCACTCGCGGAGATCCTCCTTCTTAACGGACTGTGGTGATAGGCTCAGATCGTCTATGGTATGCGCACCGACCCTATAAGGTTGGTCGGTGCCGCGGATGCTGAGCGTAACACGGCGTGATCTCGATGCGTCGATTTTTTCTTTCGTTATAGCTTCTATTTGTAGCGGCACTGTCGGGCCGTCCAGGCCTAAGTCGTTCGCGAGCTCTTCTTGTACAAGTGTTATCGTGGAGCCGTCGTCAAGGAGGGCGTAGGTCTCGACGGCTCCCGCCGGTCCAGAGACTGTGACCGGGATAATTTTTAGATAAGCTCTCGCTTCTCGGGAGGCGCGTGTCGATGTGACGGCCTCGTTTCTTTCTTCGATTCGTTGATAATGTAGCAAGTTGTGGTGGAAGTATTCGCAGCCGTCTCGCTCGCACTTCGTGCGCTTGCATGAGTGCATCCTGTTCTTGTAGCGCAGGCATCGGAAACATAGCCGTTGATCTTTGGCTAGTTTCCACCGGTCTTCAACGGCTTTTTCGATAAACTTAGTGCATTTATCTATTGGGTGACCGGTGTTGTTGCAGGCGGCTTTGAATGATAGCCATTCTTGATGCGAGCCGCTGAATGGCGGCAACTCGGCGTGGTAGCGTGATGACTCTCTCGGGCCGGCACGCGCGGCGATGGCGATGGCAGAGGCGAGCTCACTCAGGTTCACACTTTGTTGATTCTTCATTACTATGGCGCTATCTTCTTGCGCATTCGCTTGTGAATACATTAACGGCGGCGGATATGCGTCTGTTTCGCGTGGGCGCGGCGGCGTTGGCGCGAAAACGGGAGCGTGGGTTCCCCCGGCGGGGGGAGGGGCGGGGACGGCGGGGCGCACGGCAGTGGCGCCCTGTCCCGCGCCCTCGGCGGGGCTCCTCGTTCCCCCGGCGGGGGGAGGGGCGGGGACGGCGGGGCGCACGGCAGCGGCGCCCTGTCCCGCGCCCTCGGCGGGGCTCCTCGTTCCCCCGGCGGGGGGAGGGGCGGGGACGGCGGGGCGCACGGCAGCGGCGCCCTGTCCCGCGCCCTCGGCGGGGCTCCTCGTTCCCCCGGCGGGGGGAGGGGCGGGGACGGCGGGGCGCACGGCAGCGGCGCCCTGTCCCGCGCCCTCGGCGGGGCTCCTCTCCCGAGCCTGCTCGGCGTACTGTGGGGTTGCAGGCTCGGGTTCTTCGATGTAAGGTGCATTGGAGATGGCGAGGACATGTCTCTGGCTGGTCTCGAGCCATTCATCTATGCGGCGTTCTTGTTGGACTGTAGATATTGTGCCGGTGTCATCGTCGCTGTCTTCGGCTTCTATGGCGGCTATGCGCGCTTGCGCGAGCTCCAATTTGATTCGGAGGGCTTCTTCTCGCGCTTGTGCGAGACGGCGGACGCGATGACTCGACGTTGTTTTCACCGATTTTGACGGCGGCCGTGCGGCAGGATGCTGGCTTGACTGTGGGGTTTCCTGCCGCAGTGTTGCTGCAGGGTGTAGGCTCTCCTGCAGCAGCGGGACTATGGGTGGCAGCGTTGACTGTGGGGTTTCATGAGGCAGTGTTTGTGACTGCGCGGCATCATGATGCTGCCCTATGGGTGACCTCGGCTGTGGGTCTGGACGAGGCGCCGGCGTCGCAGGAGTGCTTGTCTGTGGGGTTTCCTGCGAGGGCCTCGAGCCGTCTTGACACGTAGTTCTTGACGGCACTATGGGTGGCAGCGTTGACTGTGGGGTTTCATGAGGCAGTGTTTGTGACTGCGCGGCATCATGATGCTGCCCTATGGGTGACCTCGGCTGTGGGTCTGGACGAGGCGCCGGCGTCGCAGGAGTGCTTGTCTGTGGGGTTTCCTGCGAGGGCCTCGAGCCGTCTTGACACGTAGTTCTTGACGGCACTATGGGTGGCAGCGTTGACTGTGGGGTTTCATGAGGCAGTGTTCTCCACTGCGCGGCATCATGAGGTTGCTGCCCTATGGGTGACCTTGGCTGCAGGTCTGGCCGAGGCGCCGGCGTCGCAGGAGTGCTTGTTCGCGAAGTCTCCTGCGAGGGCCTCGAACCTTCTTGAGTAGTAGCAGTTCCCGACGTGGACGTGGTTGCTTCTTCCAGCATGGCTTCTCTGATGTTCGCTGCGATAAGTTGACCGAACGTGCGTTTTCCTGCTTTCGATCTTGTAAGGGGCATCCTCTATGTAGAATCCGGTTTTCGATGGACCAGCATGTGCGAGACGCACCTATGACTGGCTCTGGGCTGAGTAGAATTTGAAGGGAAATCCTGCACCTTCGGCGTTGGTCGTTACGGCTTAGCAGGAACTTGGTCGGGTCGGGGTTCTGAATTGAAAGACTTGTTTACTTTTTCAAGTAATGTCACTTCGCTGCTACTGTAGGTACTGAATTTCATGGGGCCTGGCCGCCCAATTTATACTATCAAGTTACCTCGGCCGGACGCCCCTTCGCCCCGTATATTTGGCGGGAAAGCGATTTGCGCGGGAAATTTTGGCGCGAAATGACATGTTCATTTATTATAGTTCAATCTTACTCTAATACATTATTTACAGTGCTTATACCTATTTCTATGCTATTTATAATGCATTATTACACGAGATCCTGCTCGTTCGGCGCAAAAATGCATCTGAAACGCGGGAATTCCGTGTCCGCCCGTATATACGTACCTCGTTCCCCACCTGAGGTATAAATACCGGGTTTCCCCCCTCGCTCGCCCATCAGTCGTTGCCCGACTGGCGCGCGAGTAGGATCTCTAGGTTCCTTTAGTCTGTCTATATTTCTTAGTGGAAACTTAGTGTTATCCACTCGTTATTTAGGAAACCAGCGGTATATTACCCTTTTTTACTATGTAGGAATGAAATGTGAGGCCTATTATTCTTTATTTCAGGTGCCGATGACATAAGGCAATAGTAGCGCAATGCCTATGTTATAAGAAGGTTTATAAGCTAGATTATTACAAGTTAGGTCGCGACTGACAATTCTATGTTTATAGCGGGTTTATTCTATGCCGTCCTGCACAGCTTGCGCACACATCCGCGACCCCGCCGGCGGCAGCCGCCCACAAGCGGCTCCTTCGCGGATGCCCGGGGGCCCTCCACGTGAGGCACGCCAGATGTTTTGGCGCTCCTGCCTCCTCGATCTCCACCTGTTCAGTAGCGGACCCCCCTGAGTCCGCTACGAGGAAATCATGGGTGCGGAAAATCCAGCACCCGGTGGCGGATCAGGTCTGTGGTTCCGCCACCGACCACGACTCGGCCGCAGAGGATAGGGAAAGCGGCGCACCGTAATACCGGCATTCCTCTTCCTCTGCGGTCCCACCAATACCGCTTCAGCGTAACGGCCCCGCCAAGTTCGCAGGGGGTAGGGAGAGTGGCGCACCGTTATACCAACACGCCTCTCCCCCTGCGATCCCACCTAGGCCGCAGAAGCGCGTGAGAACTTCTTCTGCGGTCCCTCCCTAACGCATCCTAAGCGGACTTAGGCAAGCCCGCTAGGAGCGCCCTACTCGGGCCAGCCGGCAGCCCAAACAGGCCGGCCCTGGGTGCCTCTTAGCTTCGCCGTGGGTGACCAGTCCACGGTTACTAAGCCCCCCCGCCCCGACAAGGCGAGCACCCTCGGGGGGGAGGATACTTAGGTACTTACTTCAACCATCAAATGGCCCGCGCGATAAAAGTAAAATTTATTTCAAAATGCTAAAGTACCTACCTACTAAGTATGCTTAACATTTAGTCCATAGGGTCGCAAACATAATTAAGATATGTAGGTTAGGTCATCATCTATTCTCTTGAGATTCAGCGAGTATTTGACGGTGCTATGTGAATGTTGTACAGGCGACCTCCCTAGATGCCTTTTGCCTACCTTTTGCCTGATAAAGTTACAAATTATTAACAAGTGCGGCCCGCGTCAAATTCGTTCGCTAATAAGGCTCTTGGCTGCTAAAAAGTTGTAATTAAAACTTTCCTCTGCACAATGATGTGGCAAGCTGATATATTGTCAGCAACTAAAATAAAATAAAGTGCATTATGGCGGCAAGAATATATTCAAAATTCAAAATTATTAATTCGTTTTAACATGCAAGTATACAAATAAAACAGAGATATCCGGCGCGGCGGACCCCAAACTAGGCTGAGCCTGCATCTTGGGGCCCTGGAGTGCAAATATGTGAAACAAATTTGGTAGAAAAAACATAGAAACAAATTAACAAGCAAAATCTTTACAATACAATACAAGCAACGGTGCGTATGTGTGTATGTGTGTGTGTGTGTGTGTGTGAGTGTATGTGTGTGCGTGTGTATGTAGTGTGGACTGTGTTAAGTACGTGTTAGCAGCCAAGGAGAATATGAATCAGATCAGCTCATCATCATTATATCAGCCGAAAGACGTCCACTGCTGGACATATGCCTCCCCCAAAGAGTGCTACAATGACCGGTACTGCGCCACCCGCATCCAGCGGACTCCCGCGACCTTTACCAGGTCATCAGTCCACCTTGCGGGGGGCCTACCCACGCCGTGCCTTCCGGTACGTAGTCGCCACTTGAGAACCTTTCCGCCCCAACGGCCATCGGTTCTACGTGCAATGTCCCGCCCACTGCCACTTAAGTTTAGCGATTCGGAGGGCTATAGGTATCGGTTACCTTGATTGTGCTGAGGATTCATTTCTGATGCGATCGCGCAGAGAAACTCCCAACATAGCCCTCTCCATTGCCCTTTGGGTGACTTTGAGCCTTCTTATGAGGCCTATTGTAAGCGACCACGTTTCAGTGCCATATATCATCACTGGCAACACACACTGGTCAAAGACTCTCGTTGAGACCCTGCGTAGTTTTTTATTCCATTTCTTTACATATTTTGTTATTATATTTTCTTAAGTATTTATCTATAAGTTGGGAATGGATCCCTTTTGGGTAAAAGCCTCCCCCATCTTTTTCCATTTTCCTCTTTCTTTGCTGTAGTTCCACCAATTCTTCCCTGCAACTTCTGCAATGTCATCTGCCCATCGTTTTTTTGGTCTTCCAACCCTTCTTTTGCCCAGTGGCCCAGGCCACTTTGTAATCTGTGAGGTCCATCTTTTGTCTGTGTATCTTGTAATGTGACCTGCCCATTGCCATTTGAGTTTCAGTGCGTGTCTGAGAGCATCTGTTAATTTCGTCTTCTTCCTTATTTCTTCGCTTCGAACTTTCTCTATTTTCCTAAGTTTCAGCATGCTCCTTTCCATTGCACGTTGAGTTGTAATTATCTTATTTGGCAACCATATGTTATGCTAGGCAAGATGCAGGTTTCTATGACAGTCTTTTTTAGTGGCAGGTTATAACTTCCCTTTAGAATTTCTTTTTGGGCCCAAAAACTTTTCCATGAGCAGTTGACTCTTCTCTCCACTTCCTTTTCATTGCTATCCTGGCTGAAGGAAACTTGTTTGCCCAGGTATTTATAGTCGTTGACATATTATATTTGGTTGCTATCTACTTGGATCAGTTTTTGTTGACCATTTGATTAAGCGCATTGATAAAATGCATTGCGGCGGTTGTTTCTCACCTGCCCCGGACGAGAGCCACGGGCCCATAGATGACTCCACCAAACGGTCCGAGCAAATGAGAACCAAAAACGGCAGTATCACCGTACTTTATAACTAATCCTAAACTTAAAATTAATGCTTACCGTTGCAGTCACTTTAGACGCTCCCAGGCGCCTCCAGCTCGTGTGTGAGTGTTTTGTGTTGTGTTGAATGTGTGTATGTTTGTCTGTGGATTTGCTGAACGCCTCCGTAGGCTCCTGGAGTCCAAAAGGGGCCGGCGCTCGCTGAGCAACCGTATCTGTACGCGACCGTTCACTACAGAGTTCCGTCACGGCTTCCGTAAACTTATACCCGTACCGTATAATAATAATCAACAGCTACTATTATAAAATTTCCCGTTCACTTGGCTCAAAATATCGCTCCGTACGCAGTCATTACGTCCGATATAAACCGCGGATCGTGCCAAAGTCACGTGGCCCAAGCGACACGCGAAATCCCAGCCGAACGTCCCCGATCACACCCGAACTCGGGTGGATCAGGCGCAAATGCGGCTTAAATTCTAAACAATCACCCGCCCCGGACCGACCCGTCGTCGGTCCGCTCAAAACCCGGTAGGCGGGGCAGTGAAGAAACCGCCCGTCTAAGGATCGAATCCCTCACCTGCACATCTGCGATCCGGGGAGACCCATCCTTGCCCGTAATTAAGTTAACGATGCGCCCCCGTCGCCACCACAAAGGCGATAGGTTGGCATCCTTAACCAGTACGAGGTCTCCAACGCAGGGTGGGGTCGTCCTGTCCGTCCACTTAACGCGTTGCTGCAGAATATGCAAATACTCAAGCGACCATCTTTTCCAAAACCCCTGAGTCATTTGCTGCAACATTTGATACCGTGACAACCGGTACAACCTCACGTCCGTATAAGGATATTCCGGCAAGGCGTTAAGGGGTTGGCCAATCAAAAAATGGCCTGGCGTAAGGGCCTCAAGATCATTCGGGTCAGCGCTCAACGGGCAAAGAGGTCGGGAATTTAAAACCGCCTCAACCTTGCAAAACACCGTAGCCAGCTCCTCAAATGTGAGGATCGTTGAGCCGATGACCCTATACAAATGCGTTTTGGCCGACTTGACTACTGCCTCAAAAATGCCACCCCAGTGGGGGCATCCGGGGGGACTGAAATACCATGAAATACCCCGACTGGCGAGGCTCGTGCCAATCTCTCGCTCATTTTGGCCTAAAAACGATACAATTTCCCGTAAAGAGCGGTCTGCGCCCTTGAAGTTGGTACCACAGTCCGAACGAATCAGTGAAGGTAGTCCCCTCCGCGACACGAAACGATCCAATGCTGCCAAAAAGGCTTCCGTAGAGAGATCGGCCACGAGCTCTAAATGAACGGCCTTGGTCGCTAGACACACGAAGACGCAGAGGTACGCCTTAACCGATTTCGCACCCCGAAGGCGTGAAGTCTTAACGCTAAAAGGCCCCGCAAAATCCGTACCAACGCCCGCAAATGGCCGAGCTTCCGTAACTCGGTCGGACGGAAGATCCCCCATCTGTGGTTGCGTTATGGCTGCCTTGAGTCGGTAACAAGGCAGGCACCGAAACACAACGCTCCGTATCAACCTCCGTGCCGACAGGATCCAGAATTCACGCTGCAAAATGGCCAGAAGTGCGTTGCAGCCCGCGTGTGAATTCCTGGTGTGGCGGTCCCATACCAATAACTCCACCAAAGATCCCTTCTTGGGGAGTACCAAAGGATGTCGTGCCGAATACGGCAGGTCAGCATTCCGTAATCGGCCTCCCACCCGGAGCAGTCCGTGCTCGTCTAAGAACGGGTTAAGGCGGACAATGCCTCCCTTCAACCTGCCAGCGCCCGTCCTCAGGATCTTAATTTCATCCTCAAACTCAGCTGCCTGGATGACCTTCACCCAATGTAAGAGAGCCCGTTGCTGCTCTTCAGGTCCCAAAACGCGCGACATGTTCCGCTGCGTGGCAGAATTACGACAGTTGAAAATAAACCGCCATATCCATCCAGTCACTCTTAGTAGGTTCCCCAACGAGCTATACCGTTCTAAGAGAGACTGGTCCGCCGTAACCGTTTCCACCGTGGTCAAGTTGACCCGCAAACCTAAGTCTGGGGGCAATAAATGCCGGCCGCACTCATTAAATGGCCACTCCGTATGTGGCAACTCCAACCACTGCGGACCCCACCAAAGAAAATGCTCAACCAAGGCAGGCGCCGGACAGCCGCGAGAGGCACAGTCAGCCGGATTGAACTCGCCTGGAACATGTCTCCAGACCAGAGGAGTCTCCGAGGCGTTTATTTGTGACACCCGGTTGGCCACAAATACCTCGAGCGTATGGACCGAAGTCTGCAGCCAGCACAACACTATCCGGCTGTCAGTCCAGGCGTAAACCGTATCATTTAAATCCACCGTACCACGCAAATTTTTCACCACATGGTTCAAGAGTCGCATCAGGAGCGCTGCACCCGCCAATTCCATCTTCGGGATGGTCCAACGGGTCCGTACAGGCGCAACCTTGCTCTTGGCCATGACCAAGCGTACGGTGCCCGAACCTGCCGTTTTTGGTTCTCATTTGCTCGGACCGTTTGGTGGAGTCATCTATGGGCCCGTGGCTCTCGTCCGGGGCAGGTGAGAAACAAATTTTGGTATCCAAGAGCGTGGTTCTTGAGTAATTACGACGTAAAATCTCTGGGTAAAATTTTAGTAATAATTGTTCGATACGGTAATCGTAAGGGTTAATTTGTAGGTTACCACACCTACGGGTATTTGCGAGATCGAATGTTTACGTTTTCGCAACTATAATTACGTATTTGGTTAGTAGTTAATCACTTAATCCTAAACTTAAAATTAATGCTTACCGTTGCAGTCACTTTAGACGCTCCCAGGCGCCTCCAGCTCGTGTGTGAGTGTTTTGTGTTGTGTTGAATGTGTGTATGTTTGTCTGTGGATTTGCTGAACGCCTCCGTAGGCTCCTGGAGTCCAAAAGGGGCCGGCGCTCGCTGAGCAACCGTATCTGTACGCGACCGTTCACTACAGAGTTCCGTCACGGCTTCCGTAAACTTATACCCGTACCGTATAATAATAATCAACAGCTACTATTATAAAATTTCCCGTTCACTTGGCTCAAAATATCGCTCCGTACGCAGTCATTACGTCCGATATAAACCGCGGATCGTGCCAAAGTCACGTGGCCCAAGCGACACGCGAAATCCCAGCCGAACGTCCCCGATCACACCCGAACTCGGGTGGATCAGGCGCAAACGCGGCTTAAATTCTAAACAGCGGTAAAAATATTCGAGTCGATCTGGAAAAAAGATTAACCTACGTATGATCTGAACAAATTAATAACCTGATCGTTTATTTATTACTCATATTTGTTTACAAAACCGTTTTGGTATCTACCTCACTACCACGTGAAGGATTGAAGTTGTTTTTCCACGGAGAATTAAACTTGTGTTTTCCTGTAACATATTTATAGCATCCGTTTTCACTCAACGCTGTAAATTTGATTTATATCTGAAGCCTAGCTTTTGCCGTGACTTCGTCCGCGTGATCTACCATAGGCCAAAAATGTGGTCTACCACCCTACGATCGAGGTTCATTTGAACGTTATGGAACAACAAGGTCGTTTTCCATTTGCAATAATATTATATTACAGTAACCTTAGCGACAGTCAACAACAGTAGACAACTTTCTTGGCCGACCGTACGGTAGACCAATTTGATTCCTAGGCAATCATAGAACGTTGCCGTTGTAAATACTATACGGCTTACTAGCCGTTGTAAATGCTATACGGCTTACTAGGATTATTGCGTCGCTATGTAGCAGTTAAAATGACAGGGTTCTACGGTGGCCTAGGAATCAAATTGGTTGACTGTACATTCAGTATCATTGAACGAGCGAGGGAAGTTGTCCGTTTCAGCTTGGACAAAATTTTATCGTATGCCTGGCGTCTGTCCGGCTGTTCTCCTCGACAGGTCGCACTTTTCAACCGATTTTCGTGAAATTTTGTGATAAGGTTCAATAATTATATACTTATATATGTAGTTTGGCGATTCACTTTTTCTGAAATTAATAAATATATATATTATTGAAAAAGAGGCAGGCTTGCGAGTTCATAGTAAATAACTTTTTCCTACATTAACACAATGTAAAATTAAACAATAACTTCAGTAGTGTTTAATGATTTAGAGTTATTTTTGACTTCACGTCAATCTACGGAGTTTTAGTGCGACACAAACACGTCTATAAAGTATATACATTGTTGCACTGACCGTTTTACTACAACAAGCTGTAAATACACTTTACTGCATTGCATATGTTTCACGTGTATACGAGTTAAACTCCGTTTTAAATGTAACGGATCCAATGTGGGGTTCTAGTGTTGTGGATAGCGCTCATTTTGAGGCTTAAAGACTCGAGCCCTAAAGACTCCCGAGGCTTAAAGACTCAAGTGACGAAAAGTCAATATTTTGCATTCATATGCGTAAAATAAACCAACACGGTTCTTAAACAGCATCGAGTCTTTAAGCCTCGGGAGTCTTTAAGGCTCGAGTCTATAAGCCTCGAAATGAGCGTTATCCACAACACTAGGTTAAACATACCTTGACATATTGACCTAAATAAAACAATGACATCGTGTTTTAGGTCGACCTTAATCGACTTAACTGAGACAGTGCGAGAGGGTAGCAGGAGGCAGTAGCCTAAAGGGTGGATACCTTGCGTCCCTGCGCCGTCTCAGTTAAGCTGTTGGTCTCAGTTAATTTTCAACCACATTCTTGAGTTATTCCCGCCCGATTTTGAACGGATTAGGTATGCATCACAAATCACTGTAACTACACATATAATTCCCCCAATTAATAACTCCTTATCTGAGCTATGCGCAGAAATAAGCTTAATAGGAAATAGCATTTTAGATATTTTAAGTTGGTAATTTAGGGCATTTTGATAATTTTTCCATGCATTGTCTGGGTGATTTTAAGTTGATGGCTGATTTTCATTATGTTTTAAATTAGGAACGCTCTTGAGGTGCCTGGAAGCATGGTTTACCTCAGCCGACAATCACCGTATTGTCTGTCGGTGGCCCCGAAACAAGCGATTTCGAAAGGAGTTTACAAAGCTTACCGACTCGTAACTTGCCGCTGACAGACCAGGGCTGTTATTCGCTACGCGTTAATGCGGGTCACCCGTTACGAAACTATACCTCATCCATGGAGACGAGTTAGTGCTAGAAAAGTGAGCGAGCTTGCGATTGGTCAGCGATAAGGGTAACAAATACGCATCGGAGAGGTTTACATGGCGGTCAAATAGACCTCTACCTTCGCTTAATTACTATATACGCATCGCGTTGTCAAGGTATATATAATTGTGGGTGAGCGTTGAGGTGAGCTAGGGGGGACTAAGCGGCTACCACGAAACGTCAGCTTCGCTCGTTCTTATATCTCTATCGTACTTGCATATTTGAGCGGTAGCTTTTTATATGTTTAAGCTTCCAATAGGGTAGAATCCTCATGTTAAAATTGATAACGTATTGTTAGTGGTAAGTCGATAGTAAACCATCAAATTATTGTAATAAACTATAAATTATAATCATACGTCGGACTATAGGGGGCAGTTTGATGGCAAGGTAAGGTTTACAAAAAAATCTTAACTTACGAGTATTATAATGTATTATTTGTAACATAGTTAATTAAATTAGTTACCCATTATCATTAATTCATATTTAATGTGTAAATACTCTTTGAAGTGATGACTGATATGATAGCCCACTGAAGTGGCCACTTAAAAAACAAATAAATAGCTGACATGCGTCATTATGACTGTTGTTCATAGGTACTTATATTTGTTGGTAGAGTGCCGTCTAATCAATAGAAAGATTTGCTTTATTTGTTAATTTGCATATCTATGTATTGCAATGGACACGATACTACGACAGCACTCCGAACTTAAGTCACAGAAAGGTCATATTATTGGAATTTCACATTATAAATACTAGGTACCAAATACTAAGTACAAATACTCGAAAGTGAATTGATTGATTTGCGAACCTTACCTATCATTCTGACATGCCACGAAAATGCCCGCTGGAGTCCGACGTTTGATTATAATTAAAATCATAAAAAGATATGGACCTTGAAAGTTAAGAAAAAATATGCATTTTTTTATTGTCTAAATGTAAATTTATCTACCAATAGAACCCTTACGCTTTTATAAAAACAAAATTGTATGACAACTATGGACATAAACGCAGTTTTCGCGAGCGAAACAAGCAATTAGTAACTGTGACGTCATAATTCTATATCAATTAGTATGAAGCGTTTCGGCTGCCGCCAGCGAGGTCCATCTTACACAATTTTTTTTGGGTTCTTTAATTGTAGTTGCACCCTTGCAAACATTTGTTCCTCTCCAACAACTGGTTCGAAAAGGATCGTAATTTTTTTTAGGACAAGCCTATTGAACTAGCGAGCGATCGAACGAAGTTTTCCGTTTCGGTTTGGGCAAATATGCTTTCGTATGTCTGTCCGGCCGTTCTCCTCAACAGGTCGCATACATATTTGAACCGATTCTCGTGAAATTTTGTGAGCAGGCTTGATATTTTTTTTTTCGATTTATTTTTTTCTTTTTTGTACTCGTCGATTAAAATCTGTGTATTAAGATTTCATAGAGAATACTGCAACGTCACTCTTTTCATAGTTGTAGTCCATGTTACTGTCGAAACAATCGAAATAACTGTTTTTATACGCTCCAGACAACCGAAAAAATTTTTAAAATAGAACTAAAATAAATTCGACAAATCACGTGGATGTTTTACCGAACTGTAATGAATTGGACCAATAGAATTGCTTTGATTATTTAGTTAACTCGTTGATGTCGTACGCTCGTTCATGTCTTTTAAGATATCAACGAGCGTACGAGCGATAGGCTGCACTTCGTTTCAACAGTATCGAGTTTGTTTAATTAGTTCAGTTGACTCGTAGAAAATTAATTTTAATGAACTCGTACAAAAAGTATTGTTCACAATAGTGTTATAATCAAGCTTTTTAATCTCGTGCCTTACTTCGGTACTCGACTAAAAAGCTCTCTATTATAACACGATTGTGAAAAATACTATTTCAAGCGCGGACCTCTATGTTTAAACGGCATTTCGTTAACCCCTGTAAGTATAAAACTCCGCTCCCGCCACTGCTCGTGAACACGCTGCTTGCCTGGCCCCCACATCATTTGATGGGCGAAGCAAAATAAACAGGAGTTGATCAAAAGAGCGTTGTTTAGACTCCTCGGCTAATTTATACGCCGTCGAACCGTGACGGATAATGTGAACTCGAGCATAATGCTATATATAACGCCCCGTGTGGTACAGTTGCAAGGAGCTGTTCTGATTCTTTTTATTATAAGGCAGTAAGGTGAAACATTTATAGTCGACTGTACTATCGCCATCGCCAACACTGTTAACTGACCATTCGTGCACTTTATGTGCATTGTAATAATGGTCACGAATGGTCAGTTAACGTTGGCGTTTGTACTAGGCTGAACGCACGACTCATCTTGGTGCGAATCAGCAAATTCCTTAAAATTCTCTAGAATTTCCCCAATTTGGTCTAAGATAGTTTGGGTCGGTGATTCGGTATATTTCGCAAATGCATCATCATCATTACTTAAGAGCCTTGCTCTTGTCGGTGGAATAACAGCCACTTTTCTCTGTCCATTGCCAGCCTCTTGGCATCCTCATACGAGTCGACATCAGCTTTATCCTTTACTTGGCTAAAATATGTTAGCCTTCCTCTGTCCCTCTTGCCTTCAATTTTACCTTCTAGGATGTTTAAGAAGAAGCTGTCGTGCCTCAGGTGGCCCACCATCTTGCCTCTCCTATTTCTAATACATCATAGATATAATAAAAACTCTTCGTTCGTCTATCTCTCCGTCCAGCTAATCCTTTCCATCCTTCGCCAGCACCAGATTTCGAAGGCATCTAGTCGTTCTCTGTCTCTCTGGAACACATTTCGCTTATTAGGCAAACAGAAACGACGAAAAGGGGAGGATCCCCGCTCCGAGTCGTTTCTGGTGCAAAGGCTTTGCATGGCTATCCATCGTCGAAATGCCGCCGGTATTATGGCGAATTTTGTACCAGGAACGGCTAGTTTATATACGAGTAGTAGTAATCTTGTGTAAAACTATTACACATACCTACATTAAATATTCAGCTCTCTCTGTCACACTTATTGCTTTCTCGCTCGGTAGTATTATTATTACCGTTGCGACAGCGGTGAGCCATACGTGGGAGCGAGAAATCCTAGCGTGACCTCTCGCTCTCTCTGATGCGATACGAATTACCGAAAAGGCGGGATAATTTGACGGATTATTTGATTGACTGATCTACCTACATTGGCGCCCCTTACGTATGTGAACTCATCTAACTTTTGTTTATTTTATAGAAACACTGGGGTCCACTAATAGACCCGCGATTGGCGCAGTACCTCTCGAACTATCTGTTCGACACGGGCTCCTTAAAGTCGGCTACCTGTGACTTTAACCGGTTCGCTGAGCTGTACGTCTATAATGTCAGAGGTGAGTGCAGAAACAATTATTTATTTAATCTTTATTGCAGAAATGAAAAATGTATCGTACAAAACATTGAGTTAACCTTTTCGACGCTCTGTCAAAGAGAAAAGTTGTCAACAATACATTTAGTGCGGAGTTAAACCTTATGTCAATGCAAGAAGGTTGCTATCGCGCTGGGCTCCTTGGCGCATATAATTATATGGCGTTGAACCTGAGGTGAGGATATATGCGTCGTTCGCGTCAAAAAGGTTAATGCCATGATGCATTCTATACCAGTCAACTTTAAGGTAACGCAGGAAAATAATTTAGGCGATGCATCTAATAAACTAATACGCGAACTTTGCGTCTTGGGGCGAATTTGAGACAATACATTCCATGCCATACCAAAGATGTGCGATTCTTGATTACCAGAGGCTCTAGTATAAGTTTTATCCATACAATACGTTTTCGAACGCGTTTGCGTTTAGTTTCAATGTGTATGGCAACGCGTAGTTCCTAATAGTTACCACCAGAGGCGCTGTTCGCGTTGCCATATAAATTGAGACTAAACGCAAACTCGTTCGAAAACGTATTGCATGGATAAAACTTATACTAGAGCCTCTGATCGTAGCATTATAATTAACCATATCGCAAAACGGAAAAAAAGTCAGATCTAATATTGTGTCTACTACCTCTTGAGCGAATATGAGACAATACATTTCATGCCATACCACCGTTATGAAAGGTGTGCTTTACAATCCCCAGACAGCTTATAAAATCACTAATAAAAGAAAAAAATACGGACCATAACGATCAGTTCCAATGTATATTGTTATCAAACTTTACCTGTTTGTATTGTGTATGCGTCAATATATAATAGGAAAATCAGGTACTCGAGTGTAATAGTCGATTGACATTGATCCCAATCATTGACTGCTTCGATCAAGTTTCCTTATTTGCTTTAGTTCCCTTGGCCATGATAGCAACAGTGTAATCAATCATTATTAGTATTAACGTAACGTACTCAATTATAATATTTAACTAGCAATGCCAGCGATTTCGTCCGCGTGAACTCCTGAACCAACTTTCATCCCCGCTTTCACCCCTTTGGGGATTTTCGGGGTTGAAGTATCTTATGTTAATCCAGGGTACAATCTGTTTGCCAAATTTGGTCTAAATGCGTTCAGCCGTTTTTGTGTGGTCGAGTAACAAACATCTGAACATCCAAACTTTCACATTTATAATATTACTAGCTTTTTTCCGCGTCCGCATATTACCTAGTAGTTTATGTGACAGTACATAATGAAAGGCATTAAACACGAGTGTGGGTTTATGAAACGAGCGTAGGCGAGTTTCATAATAGGATCACATGAGTGTTTTAATGCCTAGTTAATTGTCTAATTCTGAACACATTATAGAGGATTTATGGTATTGATAATAGTAGTTTGTGACTGTACATAATGAAGGGCATTAAACACGAGTGTGGGTTTATGAAACGAGCCGAATAACATCACACGAGTGTTTTAATGCCTAATTATGTACAGTTACATACACTGCTTTATCTATCCACATATCATAAGCCTCCATGATGCATTCAGGAGCCACATATTAAGACCGGCATCGCAGCGTTGTTTTCTGGCAGCTGTCATCGATTTTTTTTTTAAATTCAGAGACAAACTAGAGTCAGCTCTAACTATCATATTGTTCGATATCTTACTTACGTGCGATATTTGTCAAATTTGTATGCAAATTGACAATTAATTTCGAACTAAACGTCATCTCGACTGATATTAGAATAGAGGTCAAATCAAATTTCTTTGATTTCAGAGATGTTTGAAATTTGAATGAAATAATATTATCGAAATCGATGTTATTATTTAGCAATTATAACATTTTCACAGATAAGAAATTTGTTCTAACAAAACAGTCTATTTTTATGGTGGCCATAATGTGCGGTTCTTGAACGCATCATGGAGGGTTTATAATATTTGGGTAGATAAACCCGTTAATGAACGCTTGAACAAAATCTAATAGCAAATATGCTATAAGACTTCCCAACAATTATAATACTCCCGTATAAACTTGAGTGTAAAAAAAGTGGAAAGGGGAGTGCTTTCCAAACCTTTGAGGGATGATTTCTAGGATAAAAACTATATTATGTTCTTCCCAGGGTTTCAAACTATTTCCATGACAAAGTTCATCTAAATTGGTTTAGCGGTTTAAGCGTGGACAGGTAACAGACAGACACACAAAGTTACTTTCGCATTTATAATTATAATATTAGTCATCACATCATCATCATTTCTTAACGTTATTCCTGGTTGTACCCTAAAGGAGCCTGGGGTCCGCTTTGACACCTAATCCCAAGATTTGGCATAGGCACTAGTTTTTACGAAAGCGACTGCCATCTGACCTTCCAACCCAGAGGGATAACTAGACCTTAGGCCAGGAACGCACTAAGCGGCTAGACGCGTGCGGCTACCCGTGCGGTTGGAAAAAACCGCAAACGCAAAACCTCTACGCACTATGCGGATGGCCGCAACCGCATGCGGTTAGCCGCTTAGTGCGTTCCTAGCCTTATTAGGATTAGACCGGTTTCCTCACGATGTTTTCCTTCACCGAAAAGCTAACGGTAAATATTCCGTATATAAGTTCCGAAAAACTCATTGGTACGAGCTGGGATTCCAACCCACGACCGCCGCTTGACAGCCGCATGCCTGAACCACTAGGCTACCGTACTAATATTAGTGAGATTGAAGTATATTTGTGATTCCAGGTTCTGTTGACCAGAGGATGACGATGACGTACAGAAGTTTAGGAAACTACAGCGAGATCGATGAACTGCCTTATCAGCTGATTAAAGAGGTATCATACAACCATTCTAGTTAATTGTCATCATCACCAACAACTTATATGGGTCAAGTAACTTTTGTTTCTGTCCATAGTTTGTCATGGTTACCGTACGAGTCTTGTTTTTACAATACGATGGTGGCAAAGTACCTTATTGTCTGTCTGATGGTAAGCAAACACCGTCGCATATGGACGCTTGCGTCGCCAAAAGAATCACAAGCTCGCTATCGACCCTTTATTGATTTGAGAATTCGTTGTGATGGCAGCTAGAGACTCCACATGTTTGATTTATGTTGACATTTTAACCGCTTTCTTATGGGCCAACTGCTAAGCATGTTAGAAGTCCATATTATTATTTTTAGGGTTCCGTACCTCGAAAGGAAAAAAAACGGAAATAGGATCACTTTGCTGTCCGTACGTCCGTCCGTCTGTCAAGACCCTTTTTCTCAGGAACGCGTGGATGTATCAATCTGAAATTTATATCAAATACTCAAGTCTACTGTCCCTTAGAGCTGTGAAAAAATCAAGCTTCTAAGCCAACGCAATCAAAAGATACAGCCGTTTATGCAAATTTTCGAAATTCTTAAGTGAATCAAAATCTACAGGGTACTTCCCGTGAACTCAGTATCTTGAAATTTTGTACGAAGCAACGTGTTATAGCACAGATAAAGGAAACATTGCGAAAACCGTAAATTTTTAATTACATCACTGAAAATTTAATGTCAAGTATACACTGACACGAACTAAGTATGTGAATACATACTTTGTGAGTGTCAGTTTATAGTGGACTTGTTTTTATTGTCCGGAACCCTCGGTGCGCGAGTCTGCCTCGTACTTGACCGGTTTATTCTTCTATGAAACTCCCATTTTGTGACCGAAGAACAACAAGAAATTGTTGATTGACCCATACTTCCCATTATTTCCAGTACTGTGAAGCGATAGTGTCCACATACATCAAAATCCTGAAGTCGTCCGGCGGCAAGCGGGCAGAGAAGTGGATAGACAAAGGGTTTCGTGGCAAGGCGGCCCACGTTCAAACTCTTGGTGAAGCTGTGGCGAGCGGAGCGGGGGACGACCCTGACTCGCCTCCGCAAGCGGTCAACTCGAAGCAGCTGTCTAATTGGTGAGCCTTCTGTTCGGTCATGAGGTCCTAGTAGTTTAGACTTCATTTTGCAAAGACATCGGCGAATCTTTTGCTAAATCATGAGTTCCTGGTACTACTTGATTTTGTAATGTTGAATCATCGGACCTAGGAAATGACAAGTAGACAAAGGGGTTTCGTGACTCGTGACAAAGCGGCCCATGTTCAACTCTTGGTGAAGCTGTGGCGAGCGGAGCGAGAGACGACCCTGATTCACCCCCGCAAGCAGTAAATTCGAAGCAGCTGTCTAATTGGTGAGCCTTCGTTTGGTCATGAGGTCCTAGTACTTGCGAACTTTGGTACAGTGGACGTCAAAAAGATGTATACATTTTTCGCCTTATTACAATGGAATAAGGTGCAAAAGTGTATATTTGACGTCGACTGAACTAGTTGATTTTGTACTGTTGAATCATCGCGTCCAGGAAATGGCAAGTAATAAACAAAGGCTTTCGCGCCAAAGAGGCTCACGTTCAAACTCTTGGTGAAGCTGTGGCGAGCGGAGAGAAGCAGCTGTCTAATTGGAGAGCCTTCTGTTTGGTTATGAGGTCCTAGTTCTTGCGAACTTTGAGAAGAGAGTAAAACCCCATTTTGCAAAGACATTGGCGAATCGTTTGCAAAATCATGAGTTCCTGGTACTATTTGACTTTGTAATGTTGAATCATCGGACCTAGAAAATGACAAGTAGACATGGCTTCGTAGCAAGGCGGCCCGGCCCACATTCAAACTCTTGGTGAAACGGTGGCGAGCGGAGCGGGGGACGACCCGGACTCGCCTCCGCAAGCAGTCAATTCGAAGCAGCTGTCTTACTGGCGAGCCTTCTGTTTGGTCATGAGGTCCTAGTACTTACTGACGATTTATCCATGTAATTTGAGACGTTGGTGCCGTTCTTCTGAGTCTTCTAGGTAGATGTCGCGATGACTCTAGATGGCCCCGACTCGCCCCGCAAGCGTCATTGCGAAACAGCTGTCTGACGATTCTCTTTTATCACTCGTTTTGACCAGCCAGTCACTGCTATGGAATCGGTGATACTTCTGCTAGCTTATGAGTTCCTGGTAAATTCAGATTTTATAACAGGTACCTATATTCAATGATATCTGATTGTCTGATCCAATGCTTATAAACCTGGAAAATCCTCTGAATCTTCATGGGATACTGGCCACAATATATCAAGGAATTCTAATCAATGCTGTTTAACTAGTGAGCCGCCATTTTGTTTTGGGTATAAAGGAGGAGGTGAGAGGAAGCACAACGGACATATTGTCGGGTGATAAGTAAAACTCACTAAGTAACAAATACTTACCTACTTAAATCAAAGGTCGTATCTCGATATCGACTACGTACCGAGATACGAGGTTTTGAAGAGTTTTAATTTAAATCTGCTTGGTTGCAGGCTTATGACGGACACCCTACTCAAGCACATGACAGAGACGGTGTATACGACACTGTACGGGATAGAGCGGGAGCACAGTATAGAGGACGGGCCCCCGCTAGATGCGGTGCCACAGCTACTGCCTATGGTGTATGGTATGTCCATTTTAACTATTGCTACCTTATGACGTCGGTAGATAAATACATAACTGGAAAGGTAGGACTATTTATTGATTTGAGGACTCGTTGTGTTTTTATTTGTCCCCGTTTGGCCTGCAGTCCGCCAGCTACAGATGTGTTTCGGTATGGCCTATCTGGGGGCCTTAGGATTCGTTGTGTCGACCTTACTGACAGAGCAAGTAGTGGCATTATAAGATTTATACGGTAGTTAAGTCAATTAGTAATGAAGCGTTTCGGCTGCCGCCAGCAGAATAGGGATGGTGACACCAAATAAAATAATCAATGTCGAATTATCTTGGAAAAATAATTAAAAATATAGTCACATGGAGAAAAAAGTAACATTAATAAAACAACAAATAATCACAAAGTTATAAGTGTCCGAAGTTTGAAGAGGGGGTATACTCTGTCCCTTTTCCGCAAAACGCTCCTTCACATGGAACGATTGTCATTTACTATGACGTTCGAGACCCGTGACGTCACGGGTCGGAAGCGTTTTCTCTTTATATCAAGCATTATTAAAACGGTTGTATCTTCGTAATTTTTTGAGACATCTAAATAGGATTTTCGTCATTAGGCATATTTTTTTGCCTCCTTTCTTTTGGTGTAATAATAAAATGAGAGTCCCCAATCCTATTTACCGATTGTTTCCCATACAGGTCTGGACTCGATGCCGGACTACCCGGCCTTCATAGACCTGTCGCACATCGCGTGGCTCAACAACAACATCCCGCCGGAGCACCAGCACAAGTGGCGGTTCCTCTTCTCCTCGCACATACACGGGGAGTCCTTCTCCACCATGGTCGGTAAGTATCAGCACCAGCACATGTGGCAGTTCCTCTTCTCCTCGCACATACACGGGGAGTCCTTCTCCACCATGGTCGGTAAGTATCAGCACCAGCACATGTGGCAGTTCCTCTTCTCCTCGCACATACACGGGGAGTCCTTCTCCACCATGGTCGGTAAGTATCAGCACCAGCACATGTGGCAGTTCCTCTTCTCCTCGCACATACACGGGGAGTCCTTCTCCACCATGGTCGGTAAGTATCAGCACCAGCACATGTGGCGGTTCCTCTTCTCCTCGCACATACACGGGGAGTCCTTCTCCACCATGGTCGGTAAGTATCAGCACCAGCACATGTGGCAGTTCCTCTTCTCCTCGCACATACACGGGGAGTCCTTCTCCACCATGGTCGGTAAGTATCAGCACCAGCACATGTGGCAGTTCCTCTTCTCCTCGCACATACACGGGGAGTCCTTCTCCACCATGGTCGGTAAGTATCAGCACCAGCACATGTGGCAGTTCCTCTTCTCCTCGCACATACACGGGGAGTCCTTCTCCACCATGGTCGGTAAGTATCAGCACCAGCACATGTGGCGGTTCCTCTTCTCCTCGCACATACACGGGGAGTCCTTCTCCACCATGGTCGGTAAGTATCAGCACCAGCACATGTGGCAGTTCCTCTTCTCCTCGCACATACACGGGGAGTCCTTCTCCACCATGGTCGGTAAGTATCAGCACCAGCACATGTGGCAGTTCCTCTTCTCCTCGCACATACACGGGGAGTCCTTCTCCACCATGGTCGGTAAGTATCAGCACCAGCACATGTGGCAGTTCCTCTTCTCCTCGCACATACACGGGGAGTCCTTCTCCACCATGGTCGGTAAGTATCAGCACCAGCACATGTGGCAGTTCCTCTTCTCCTCGCACATACACGGGGAGTCCTTCTCCACCATGGTCGGTAAGTATCAGCACCAGCACATGTGGCGGTTCCTCTTCTCCTCGCACATACACGGGGAGTCCTTCTCCACCATGGTCGGTAAGTATCAGCACCAGCACATGTGGCAGTTCCTCTTCTCCTCGCACATACACGGGGAGTCCTTCTCCACCATGGTCGGTAAGTATCAGCACCAGCACATGTGGCAGTTCCTCTTCTCCTCGCACATACACGGGGAGTCCTTCTCCACCATGGTCGGTAAGTATCAGCACCAGCACATGTGGCAGTTCCTCTTCTCCTCGCACATACACGGGGAGTCCTTCTCCACCATGGTCGGTATGTATCAGCACCAGCACAAGTGGCGGTTCCTCTTCTCCTCGCACATACACGGGGAGTCCTTCTCCACCATGGTCGGTATGTATCAGCACCAGCACAAGTGGCGGTTCCTCTTCTCCTCGCACATACACGGGGAGTCCTTCTCCACCATGGTCGGTATGTATCAGCACCAGCACAAGTGGCGGTTCCTCTTCTCCTCGCACATACACGGGGAGTCCTTCTCCACCATGGTCGGTAAGTATCAGCACCAGCACATGTGGCGGTTCCTCTTCTCCTCGCACATACACGGGGAGTCCTTCTCCACCATGGTCGGTATGTATCAGCACCAGCACAAGTGGCGGTTCCTCTTCTCCTCGCACTTACACGGGGAGTCCTTCTTCACCATGGTCGGTATGTATCGCCATAGACCTGTCGCACATCGCGCATATGCTCTGAATACAACTATACGTATTCTGAATACAATTATACTATACCTTAATATGACTTTTTCAATTTATACTAATTGCCATAATTTCGAATCTTTCGACAGGCCGTATCTGCGACCAAGGCCCCTCTATCATAATAATCGAGGACACCCACGGCCACATATTCGGTGGCTTCGCGACCGAGTCCTGGGACATCGGACCCAACTTCGTCGGTCGCGAAGAATCCTTCGTGTTCACTCTGGCACCGAAGATGAGGATATACAGCTCTTCGGGGTTCAACAATCATTATCAGTATCTGAATCATCATACGAAGACTTTACCTAACGGGCTGGTAAGTTGACCTTATCAAGTAAAATAATTGCCACTGAAAATGGTCTCATATTCTGTGGCTTCGCGACCGAATCCTGGGAGATCTGACCCAACTTCGTCGGGCGCGAGGAATCCTTCGTCGTCACTCTGGCACCAAAGATGAAAATATACTGCAGCTCTTCGGGGTTCAACAATCATTATCAGTATCTGAATCATCATACGAAGACTCTGTCGAATGGGCTGGTAAGTTAATCTTTTCAAGTCAAATAATTATCACTGAAAATTACGTCAAATTCAGTGCTGGCGACCGAGTCTTGGGAGATCGGACCCAACTTCGTCGGGCGCAAGATGAGGATATAAAGCTCTTCGGGGTTTAACAATCATTATCAGTATCTGAATCATCATACGAAGACACCCCCAAATGGCTTGGTAAGATTTTGGATCTTTTCAATGTTACCTCAAATAAAATACACGCTGGAATGTCATCTAGCTACCATTTGCAGACTAAGTGGGGATGACACAGAAAACCGCAGACGTAATAACACATGACTCTGTAGTTATGTGGTGTTGTGTTCTTGGTAGTGAGTATGCGATGTGTTGCTGCTATCAACTCACCGATGTTTCAAATTTAAGGGTTGCTAGTCCGCTACTCTTATCTATTCGGCGTCACTTTACGCCAACTGCCAAAATCAATGGAGAAACAGAAGGTATTGTACATAATTTTAGACTTCTAATGGGCTACGGTGCTTTCCATCAAGCAGGCCATATGATTGTTTCATAGTCATTTATTGCAACCATAATTTTGTACAGATCTTAATAACTAATAACTAGGTACAGTCAGCCAAGAAAGTGGTCTACCACTTTTCGACTTTATTGCATACAAAATAAGGTCCAAAAGTGGTAGACCGCTTTTTTGGCTGATTGGTACATTTAGTCTCATATGGGCCCCGGTAAGGCATGGCAAATGGCAATGTCACAACAGAGAAAATAATAAACCATAATTTAAAAAAAGTTTGCCACCGCCGTGGTATCAAAAAAATTGCGCATAACCAAACATCTCGCTTTTTATTTAACTTCACTTTATATAACCCGTTTTCCATAGTTGATGGGCGGCCAATTCAACTTTGGTGCCATATGGATCAACGCGGACCCATTTGGCGACGGGTCCTCCTCCGAGTCCTGCACCACCTACCGTGGCTACAAGCGGTTGAGCAAAGACGCCAACTTCCATATACGAAGCATCGAGGTGTGGGCGGTGGGCGACAAGCCGCTCAGTGACAAGGAAATGGTGAGTTTCCTACTAACTTATAAGGTCCTGGTACTTGCTGAGATTGAAAAGAAGCAGAGGGTGCCGCCGGCGGCAACTATGCACACTGAGAAGTAACCAGCGAGTCGCCATGATATAGTAGATTGTACAACAAGTGCATAAAACGCACCATTTTACTCGAGACGTTTATCCATCCGAGCGAGCTTGCGAGCGAGGATAGATATAAAGTCGAGTGTAAAATGGGTTTTATGGACGAGTTGTACACTCTACTTTTCACTTCGATTGCGAGGAAATGAAACAGCAACACGTAAAATAATAAATGAGACGAAATACAAATTATAAGTTTATTTCATGAAGTTTTATTGTGTACTTTGGCTGTTGGTATCTTTGCCTTGGTCTTAGAATACGAACGAAACGAAATAAAATAAAGAGGTTGTTGTATGAAGTTAAAGATGTTCGTGTGGCTGTTGCAGCGATTGCCTTGGTCTTCGACGAAGATTTTACTTTATGCTCTAGAGCATAAAAAGCGACTTTATGTCGCCTACGCACGACATAAAGACGAACTTTTAGAGCATGAGAAGTGAAAAATATTTTTCATCTCTCCTGCTCTGAAAGTTGATTTTTCATGGACATATAGCCGGGTGGAAAATAGCTTTTTCTCCCCTAGGGTGGAAAGTATTTTTTTTTATTGTTACGGTCAGCCACGGAGTCGAAGATAATAGAGTTACGTCAAATCATTAAAATAAAAACTTTTCACAAATCGACACTCAGCTATAGGTACCTGCATTAACGAGTTGTTTATTACGATTATAGGTTGATATTAAATTATTTTTCCTCACAGTCGAAATGAAAAGTAGAGTGTTTAACTCGGGTGAAATTACCCATTTAACCCTCAAACAATTGGCGCTCTCACTTCGTTCGAGCGCCAGAAATATCTCGGGTTAAATGGGTCACTTTCAACCCTTGGTTAACAATCTACTATTTCATCTCTCCTGTTCTGAAAGTTGACTTTTCATGGGCATACAGCCGGGTGGAAAATAGCGTTTTCTCCCCTAGGGTGGAAAGTAATTTTTGCGTATTGTAAAAATAGCATAAAATCTAGTAAATTTGTTGTTTGTTTGTTTTTGTTTGTTTGTTTCAGTTTTTTTGTAAGTTTGTTTTGTTTTTTGTTCGGTTATTTTTTTTTTGTTTTTGTTCTGTTTGTTTTTGTTTTGTTTGTTTTTTCACGTGTCGGCATGGCCCTCTAGATTAGTTGCGTCGCGGCCTACTCGATTACAATCGAGTAGGCCGTGGCAAGTGGCCAGTGCAAAGAGGTTAGAGATATAGTTTTAATTATTTTACTTATTTTAAAATCGAATAATTAATTTTCCTCACAGTCGAAATGAAAAGTAGAGTGTTTAACTCGGGTGAAATTACCCATTTCACCCTCGAACTATTGGCGCTCTCACTTCGTTCGAGCGCCAGAAATATCTCGGGTGTAATGAGTCACTTTCAACCCTTGGTTAACAATCTACTAATCAAACGTGGGGCCATTAGAAGTACGTCATTGTTGACCCCCCCCCCCTCCCCCCACCCCCTAACAAAGTAAGTGCAACACAGGTGTCCCGCTCCAACATATTATGCCCCACGCGCAGTGTCATACTTTCTAGCGGTGACATGGTGTCGTACGGAATTCATACTCGTATCAAAAAAATGTACGAGAAATGTACGAAATTGTACGCTAATTAAAAAAAATGTACGCTATGTAAGCACTACATTCCGCTCGGCACTATGTATAGTCTTAACCATCTTGTAAGTAGTATATTGTGATACTAGTTATATTTCACCAAACAGAAAAACAATACACAATAATGCGATTACGAAAGCGAGAATAATACATGTGCGTCGGCGCTTGCGTTGGCAACGGTACTGAATAGACGATAACGGGCAGAGGTGCGGGAAAGCGCGGGGGGAAACGCATTCCAGTGAGGTCCGTAGATATTTCCGACGAGTTGTAAGGATGTATTACGATATATTTGGCTAATTTGGCTGCTACTCGTACTAACCATATGACGCTGACTGTACTTGTGATGTGAGTAGAAGTCAGTAAGAAAGGCAGCCAACTATATACGGAGCATCGAGGTGTGAGCGGTCGGTGACAAGTCCCCTTCCATTACTCCAAACAATGCAATCTATACCTATACCTTTCGAACAAACGTTTTTCGGACTACATTCATGAATAGGACTTTATTTTTGTGTTTATAATTCTTATAGCAAACCTATTATGCGAACATATAGGACATATTTACGCATTATTATTTCGGCCACCAGTATATACAGCATGTATTTTTAATATTACCTCAAATTGTAAATAACCAGATGTAGGTGTTAGGGATATGAACCGATTTTGCAAGAAAATTTTGTTAAAGTACTAATTATTTTGTCCTTATAAAGTTATAAATTAATTCAGCACGCAATGTATCACTACCTTGTCTTACTGACGTGACGTCACAACTGTCATAATTGATCCGCTTCTTACATTGCTGCTCGATAAACTTTCAAAAATTAATTGCGCTTTGTTATTTAAGACTAACTTTAAATTTTCTTGCAATATCGGCTCGTAGACCTAACACCTACGTATGGTTAAAGTTTAAGGTAATATTAAAAATACAGGCTGTATAATCGCCCATCAGGATGGATATTAGGCTATATTTTATTACGCGAGGGCGGACTGGCAAACAGCTAAGTAGCGAAAAACGTATGTATGGAAAGCGACACGGAACCCTCCTAACCCCACCATTCCCTCACCCTACCAGGAGGAAAACTACTCCCACCACACCACGCTCGACTCGCACAAGGAAGACCAGAAATTCCTCCAGCTCATTGGCAAGCCTTCAGTCGCCGAGGACTTTTTGAACTGATCGCTTCAGCTCTGTGGCCCTGGTACTTGGAATAGAAGTAACAGCGTATTTATATAGCTGTATAGAATACACGTTACTTTTCGTCTGCATCTCATGTTGTCCTAGTATTTATACTGAATCTTATTCATTAATTTCCTACTTTTTATTTAATTTGCACTGTATGTAAATAAGCAATCATAAATGTGCTGATAAACTTGCGCATTCACATTACAGGCGTTTGCGTTTACTTTCATTTGTACGGCAACGCGAACAGCGCCTCTGCTGGTAACTATTAGGAACTACGCGTTTCCATACAAATTGAAACTAAACGCAAACGCGTTCGGAGAGATAGATTATCCGTTAAAATATACGCTATATACTCGTGTTCCCATTATAAATAGTACCAGGATCCAAGCAATCTGAACTAGACATTCAGAAAAAATTCTATTTAAAGTTGTGATCCATAAAGTTGGGAGGTCCCGGGTTCAAATCCCGGTACGGGCATTTATTTGTCTGATGAGCACGAATATTTGTTCCTGAGTCATGGATGTTTTCTATGTATTTAAGTATGTATTAATTATATAAGTATGTATATCATCGTCTAGTACCCATAGTACAAGCTTTGCTTAGTTTGGGACTCTGTCGATTTGTGTAAGATTGTCCCCAAATATTTATTCATAAGTAATGAAATTTGACATCTCTATATCGTAGTTTGTAAGTATTCAATATCTTGGTAGAATACTGGGCACTTATGTCATAGACTCATAGTAGTTACTAGTGTCTTTGTTTCCCATTAATATTTGGAGTATTTTTAATATTTACTTATAATATTTTTTTGTATTTTCAAATGTAAAATAATATTGATAGTATTCCAACGTCGAAAAATGAAACGTCTGGAGACCTCAGAGAGGTAAATAAGTTAATTAAACGCTATTAAATCCTGTGTAGTAAAAATAATGAGATAGTATTCCAGTTCAGTAAACGAACTCGTGGGCATGCTGGAACATAAAAAACACTTGTTTTTTTTTGTTAAACTACTTTGAACTTATTGCTGATTGTCTTAATAATCCACCGTTTCATTAATTACTTCTGTTACAGTTTATTGTACAATAATTTGTGAGTAAATTATGTCGTATTTTTTCTAGGGCGAACGTGACGTCAGCGTCCTAGACGTGAACCCGGAAGCCAAAGCGATTCTCGAGATGGCCGGCAAGACGCGGCACAGCGACGGCCTCCGCGAGCCGCCGCCTTTATAATGTGACTTACCACGTAGGTAATAAGGTACACTTCCGTTCCGCGAAAACGAAACAGTGGACCCGCGCAGTCAAAGCCATTTTGTTGGAACGTATGACAGATTCAACCTTTCTGTGTATGGACGGTCTCTGTCTGTACGCATACAGTCTGACGGATCAATCAATGGTGGCGAATCCATATTTGGCGTCCAAAGCGTCTACGTTCGTTGGTACACATTACTGAAGTGATGTCTTGTTTCTTAGGCCTTAAGGGTCATTCTCCCTCGAATAACTTTCAAAAAGGTGTCCACTGTGTTCCACCTTAGGTTAAAATTTACCATAATTTATATAATAAATTTTCTATGTCAGTGTTTTAGTCGCTTAAATAATTATTTATTTATAAAGGTTCAGTAGAGGTAGTGAAAGTGGCTGGTCCCATTTTTTATATAAAAATCTCGACGCACAATTTGGAAACATGAAATTTTCATAATGTATTAGAATAGGATATTTGGGAATAGTTGTTGCAATGCTTTCCTCTTTTCGAATATTTCGTACTAAAGACAGTTGTTGGGTATATTGAACTTTTACATGCACAGGCGTTATACTTTACATTAGGGGTAGGCAAAGGTTATACAATTTATTAAACAAAATAATTTATACTGATTTTAAGGTGGATAGACGCGCTGAAAAGGGCTGGATACGTTGTGATGTATTTATCCTTTTAAATTAAATAGTTTTATTTATAAGTATTAATCGCTGAAACTAAATTATATTTTAGTGCAACTTCTAGCAATTGGCGGAAAAAATGCCGGCCTGAAAAAGGGTTAACTAGATTTTATTTATTTACATGGTTCTACCTACACGCATACTTTAACGGTTACAGCGTTAGGTTTCTGATGTGGTACTTACTAAATTGTAGTTCGTGAGCACTTACATAATCTTCGAGTCTATCTAGGTATCCAACGACACAAGAAAGATTGCCAATGACATTTTAATCAACTAATAATAGGAATAGGCGAACACGGCATAGGCCAAAGGCCCAGAGCCCCACTCCGAATTTTCAGGCCTCGGTAATTTTGCGAGGCCGAAAGCCGAGCTTCGGAAGAGACGGGTTGTGCAACTGTTCAATAGGAAATATTGTAAAGATTGTTTTGAAATCGAACTAAATTAAACAAATGCTATGTTCCAATTTAGAATGATATAAATTAGAAGATGAGGATGTGATTTAATATGCTTTGGGTGCCTGGACATTTCTCTCGCTCGCTTACGGGAAAAACTTTTTACAATACAAATATTCTTTATTGCACATTTAACACAAACAAAGCAGTTAAAAAGAGAGATTGTTTAGTGTCCTTTCCGTTTCTACTATTTGCTGTTTAAAAGGATATTACAAGATATAATTTATGTCAAAAATTTCATTTTTGGTACAAGCTTTTATTGCCGACTGTACTTTTCTGCATACCATCATCAACTACTCATTGAGACAATTCTAACGAGCCCAAACTCGATGGGGTTGTGTCGTTTCGTTTTATTGCGGAGTTCCTATGGCCACCTTCCAGCTCCAGCATCAGATCAGCTCCATGTCATCATAATATTGCATTGCCATGCGATATACATATGCATGCAAAATTTCACCTCAATCGGAAAACGGGAAGTGGGACAAATTTAACTTGCAAGATTTGATTACAGACAGACAGACAACGAGACAGGTGAAACTAAATAAAAGCTTGTAAAAATACGACGTCTGCTGTTGTTAATTGTTGTTGCATTAGTTACTCAATGAATTATAGCGGGATTACATGACAACTGTATAAAAAAATATTAATTTGCCCTCAATTTCACCGGTTGCCTAGCGGACGTAAAATGTCCCCCGATTTGTATGAAAATTGTGCCATGTTTTCTGCTAGACTACGTTTATTTTGCGAGATGCATCATATATGTTCAAATAGACTGTTTATCTGGCTACAAGAACTTTTAGATTTTATCAAATACACATGTTGTGGTAGCTGATAATGAAGAAAAAACTAAGAGACAAAGAAAAGTTGATTGACCCTACACATTCTTATGCCAAAGACGAGATTTCAACAGAACCCAGAATCTGTTCTAAGAGCTCACTGAGACATAAAAATACACATACACATATGACATAGTGTCATGGGACATAAAAAATATAATGTTAGTGATATATGTATGATCTGCTTGAAATTGTGATTTATATAAATATATATATTATTTTATTATAAATTATTTAATTGTTAAAAATTTAATGAATATTAAGGCTATATTTTGAATGCACGTAGTTTAATTTACGAAACCATTTTTATATGGAATGGTTGTCGTATTTATGTTGTAATTAATTGTTGTTCACATTGTGTCTTTTCATGTTTTCTGTACGTACGTCACCATGTGCCGTAATCGGCTATTAACGCCCGCTACGCCAGAAAAATTCCGCCGTAGGTATCTAATGTTCTATTTTCTGTCAATCATTCATTGTGTCAATTTAAAATGTGTGAAGGCAATAATATGTGCTTGTGCTTATAATAAATAGGTGCCTTGGATGTGTAAAACATGTTTAAATGTGTATAACTGGCATGAAATGATACAATTTATAATTGAAAAATATTAGCTTCATACAAATTTTTGAGAAAGGACTTGTGTTACGAGGCTTTTTATGTTAATGAATTATGCTAAAGTCCTTTTTCTTCGGAATGATAGTTACTATCTTACTAAGTAGTCAGAAGAAATATGTACAATGAAACTCATTGAAGTCAGAGCAAACTTCGGGTCAAAAATTAAATGTTTGCTTTTGACCAATGTCGTCAATGTCCAAAAATTACCTACACTAGTCATTCTGTGAGAGTTAGGAGAATATTATATTCACGGTCGTTCCCTATATTCTAGCAATTCTAGAATAGTTTTTACAAAGTTAGCACGGCTAAAATGTCCACTTTTTTTCCTAAGTAATTTCAAATACAATGTTTTGCGTTTTGTGATTCTTTAAAATTAAGACAATATTATTAGTATAACAGAATCTTAATTGTTAAAAATAGTAATAAAATTTAATTAAACAGTAATAATATCCGTAACGTCAGTTTCAGTACAATATTTTGACAGGTTGTGACAAACACAAAAGCCTATACACGCCGAGAGACGATTTGACATTGTATCTCGTTCCCACTTGAGGTGTTGTCTATGCTTACATCTTTGTCACACATGTGTGTATGCATCTCTCTATTATATCCTTTATCTATGGATCCTACCACAGAACACTAAATACTATAGCGCGGTATGGCGCGCGATTTCCATCGGGACCGGTGTCGCCGCCTCGTCGTCTCCACCAAGCCTACAACTCTAGTGGAGCGCGTGCCACGCCCACATCGCCATTCTAAAGTATTAAGTGTTATGTGGTTCCAACCAATGTCAAAGACATGTGTCAAGCCAACTTGTACTTCTTAAGAATTTAATTAGTCATGATTATTCAAATTCAAAAAAAAATATTTCAGACCATGTCCATAGTTGCTTATCCTAAGTTAGTCAGGTACCTAATACTATATTATACACATTATTATTTATTATTGGAGCTGTCACGCACGCGGCGCATCAGGGAGGCGGTTCTCTTGCGTATTATTGCACTGAAGCCATCAGTACGTGCCTCCGCAAACATACCTGATGCGCTACAAAAGCGGGGCAGCCCCAACAGCATCCTGAACCCGTTATTATATTGGATGCGCAGGGCATTGAACGCCTTCTTAGTATAATTTGTCCACAGGCTGCACGTGTAAAAGGTCTGACACATTTTATTGACCACATTTTATGAATAACAGATGATACATACTGTAAATTCACTCGTAACCGATTCCGTGGTTTTCCCGTATGTAGCGAAAACGCTAGGCGGTTTCCTGGCAGTGAAAGTGTTAATGTAATAAATAATGTGTAATATTTTGACTTAAGTCGATCTTATTTATTTATTTATTTAGATGTAATACCAGTGGTGGATTTGCAGTCTTGCTGTTGGTGGCCCTTTGGGTGGCTACATGGCCTAGGTTCAGTCAGCATCATTAAGCATGCATATATTCTAGGTGGTTCTAGGAACTCATTGCATAGGGGTGAGCTCGAAAGTGTGTGCGTGATGTTGACTGTACCTAAATAATGGCAGCTGTACTCAGCTCCCATTATTTAGGTACTTAGGTTTTTTGCCACGATTTACAACATATCTGGCCCTGGCACCGGGCCAACTGGGCCTTAACTACAGAAGATATTATTATATAGCTATAGCTTTACGCAGTAAAACAACTACATACAACATCCGATGTGACGCACTCACACAGACGCGCGTCGCTACGATAAACTTGAGCGAACTTCAGCTGACTCAGCGGTGCATCAGTCACGTAAAACTGGTTTTAAATAGGCCTTAGCTGAGATACTGCTTTTAGCTATAGTACATTAGGTACTTTCCTAGGGTGATAAAACAAAGAATGTCTCAGATCGCAGGTATTCGACGCCCGAGCCGAAGGCAAGAGCGATAAATATGCGATCTCAGGCTCTCTTCACTACTGCCTGTGGTGAGTACAAGATTTTCCGCACGTGTAGGGTGCAGTAATTGCTACTTTATGGCCAGGTATGACGTAATAGTACATTGTGATACAAGTGAGCTATGTTGATCATTACATCAGAGGCGGAATTATCATGCGAACCGCAGGTTTCTGATAGACTCTTGTTTGCAATATTCCACTTACGCCCCTCGTTAAACAATGTACTATTGCTGTGCCTTAGGGCAAATCTACACAAACAGGTTCTCGAATGGATGGCCTCCTCAGCAAACATAGTGTTGGACAGTCGCCATCACATACATCGGAGCAAACAAGCACGTCACAAACATCGGAACACACCTCTATTTTCAAGGCATTAGGGTGCATGTGCCGATATTTTTGAACACCTATAGTGTACCTATGTATGTGATGGCGACTGGACATCCGGCCAGAAGGACCGGTGTCTTGAGGAGGGTAGCTGGTAGTGACAGGATGGCGAAAACGGGAGAGCGGGTCCTGTGGCGTACGTTCAGCAGTGGCCTGCAATAGGCTGATGTGATGCGAGGGCAAATCCGCTACTTGAGATAATATTAATTGAATTCTTCCTAGATTTTTGAATTGTCTACAGAATAGTGGTGTAGACACCAAATAAAATAACCAATAATGATGAATTTGCTCGAAAAAGGATTAAAAATATTGTCAAATGGAGAAAAAAGTAAATAATCACGAGGTATATTTTGTCCCTTTTACTCAAAACGCACCTTCATATGAAACGATTGTGATTTACTATGACGCTCGTGCATCGTGACGTCACGATCCCCTCGGATTTTTTTTAACAAGCAATAGACGGTTGTAGCTTCGTAATTTTTTGAGATATCTGAATGGGATTTTCGTCTCCTGGCAATTTTTTTTGCCTTCTTTCTTTTGGAGTAATAATACATTTTGAGTCTACACCCCTATTGATGAGAACATTTATTTATGTTGGTAAAAACAACAAGTATTTAGATAAAACCAAAAACAAGCCACAATCTTATGAATGTCGTGTGCCGATACATGTAAACGCTTATATGTTTAATATTTATAACGTTTAAGGTGTACAAATTGTATTTATTTAATTTATTGTAATAAAGAGTATATGAAAATAAAATTATATTGTTGTTTCAATCGTTATTCGGGTGGACATAGGAGAAAAATGTGAGACCTAGCTAGACCGATTTTTCGCCCCCGTAAACCCCCATATAGCAAATTTTATCGAAATCGTTAGAACCGTTTCTGAGAACATTATTGCAAATATTGCTCATAACGTAATGGTAATAAAGGCCACACCTTACACCTAGCAATATGTCACAACAATCTAGAAACGCAGCTATAAGATGGAAAGGGACAACAAACGTTCATTTTATTCACTTTGAAGGCGGTTGTTGTGAAAAATTGATAGGTGTATAGAACGCTTAAGAAAATCGTCTCAGTCGCTCGTTCTGAAATTAAAAGTGAATAGGATACATTACTGCAATGTTCTGCCGCCAGAGGCAGCACTGGCACTAATAGTAAAGCGGTACCTATAGGAATATAGGGATTCACACACACATGCAAAATTTGATTGTCAAATGAGTGACAAGGATGCTTGCATAGACAATACCGCAAGTGGGAACGAGATACAATGTCAACGCTGCTAGTGTCGCCACCTACGAAGAGTTTAGCGTAATGTTCCCTATAGGGAACATTACTGCAATGTTCTGCCGCCACGCCAGAGGCAGCACTACCACTAAAAGTAAACCAGTATAGGAATATAGGGTTTGACACACACATGCACGATTAATTGTCAAATGAGTGACAAGGATGCTTGCATAGACAATACCGCAAGTGGGAACGAGATACAATGTCAACGCTGCTAGTGTCGCCACCTACGAAGAGTTTTGCGTAATGTTCCCTATTCACGAAATTTTACATGGATGACATCTCTATCTCAAAACCAGCCTCAAAATTACTTTTTGGAAACATTTGCTCGTAACGCGCTTCTTATTACGTCGCTTTTAGGCTCATAATCCGGGTATATACTAAACACGCGTGTTTTATAATTATATCCCGACTTGACTGAAGGAATACATGTTATGCTATTGTCTGGAAGCATTTTGTACTGATTGCTATTGAATGGAAGCATTTTGCGCTGCTGAATACTGCGGTCATACGAGTTTTAGGTACTGAGAAATTGCATGCACATGTGGTCGGATTTTTACATCTGTACGACACACTCAATTATGACTTCGACATGTTGTAATGACAAATTGTGGTAGAATCACATAATCTGTAGAACCCTTAACACATGTTGGCACCTTCATGGAACCTTGCAGGAAGGTATATGTATGAACATGCGCATTCTTAAATTAACCGGGTTGTACAGATTTCTTTTTAATTCTAGGCAAATGGATTCTTACTCGACTAAACATGAATTAAGTCCCTACTTAAAACCTTTTTTTCATATTCATTGATATCTTTTCTTGTATATGATATAGAAACGTTTAATTTAGTAAAATTACTTAGATTTGATAACATTTTGCATGATTTTCTATTAAATACAAAAATATTAATATCTTTTTATCGCTATATGTAAGTAAAAACAAATTTTGCCATAAATAACTAAAGAACATAACGTTGGAGCCTATAAAAGTTTCATGTTATGAAAATGATTTTTTCCTCGCAAACTCGTTGAAAAACGTCGTATGAAACGCGTGAGCGTTGATAATTACATCCTCGGCACTCATATCACGCTCACCTGCAGGTCGCGTGAACAATTCCGCCTCGTATGTAATGATCAACATAGCTCACTTGTATCACAATGTACTATTTTGGAGACAAATTGAGGAATTGGGCCATGCATAATGAGCTCGAACAAGAGTAGCTTCCAATTATGCCCGGACCACGATTCCTCAGGGTGAATGCATGGCTAAATAATGTACGACCAATAATTCATATACATTGTAGGCGGATTATTGGCCTGACATTTTTCGGCCGTGTATTGTCATGGCGGTACATTATACATACCCCTTCTATTCTAGCCTTGTAAGTGCAAGAGGGAGGGATGCTTTACGTCGTCAATTTATACAACGTGTTACAAAACACCCCGTAAAAATGTTCTAATTCTTTTTTTATTATTGACTAGCGAGCCGCCCCTGCTTCGCACGGGTTTATGTGTATAATACATGCATGTATGGTTTGTATTATACATATAAACCTTCCTCTTGAATCACTCTATTAAAAAAAACCGCATCAAAATCCGTTGCGTAGTTTTAAAGATCTACGCATACATATGGACAGACAGACAGACAGACAGACAGCGGGAAGCGACTTTGTTTTATACTATGTATTGATACTGCGTCTAAGTCATACTGTGATACTACGGTTTTCAAACTTTGTAAATTGACTCTTTATAAGGGACCAACATCCTGTATAAAGGTGCAACAAAGGTTTTGGAAACAGCAGAAAAATGCAATAATTTTAATAAATAGCACTTTTTATTATCCTAATTTAAACGCCTCCCTATGGACAAATCAATTGGTTCCTCACAAATTTCTTGCTTACATAAGCTCATTGCGAACTGAGTTTGAAATTTGAGGTCTTGACTTGGTTTACAAAGCTCATATTTTAAACTAGACTCTTCAAAGTTAACGCTAGGCTGTGTCTCGCAGCCCAATGCAAGACTGAGTTTGGATTTATACTCTGCGTCAGTTGGAGCCCCCAAATTCGTGACATGAACTTCACGGTTTCCTAGATTCGACTGAAGGCTTTCCAATGTATACTGTTGTGTCTTGTTATCCATGCTGGGGTGTTGTTGAATCTTCTGGGTACGAATGGACTGGGCTTGAACAAGTTCTAAGTCAGACTGTGGAGTGACCTGACTAGCATTTGGTTGAAGGACCTCTTGAGTTGTTTGGATAATTTCCTGGCTAGGTTCAATTTCGACTTCTTGGTTGGAAACATCCGGCTTCGGTTCAAAGGTGCCGTGACGGAACACACTTCCGTACATTGGTATAGGCGGTTCGGCGTTTTTCTCTGCGTTCTTTGTAGAGTTCTTTTGGTGCATCCTGAGGATATAACAGACAATAGGTGAGTAGTACCTATAAAAGTACCTGTATAAGTACGAGTATATAGTGAATTCAGAAAGAAGGAACGAAGAGTATTTAGGTAGCACTTTTAGTTTTAGTTGTAAATGTAACATTTCGCGACACGATGCGCGAGCTATTAGGAGACCAGGGGGGCTAGCACACTAGGCTTTATGTCGGGTTTTACGTGACGTTTCAGTACATTTTCGCCCACATAAAACCTAGTGTGCTAGCTAGGCAGGGCCAGCTGTGGTGGAGGCAGAAATAGTTATTTGTGTCACAAGGGAGTAAAATAGTATATTTACGGCGTGGGCGGTGTATTGAATACTGAACGTAGCGACGGATTCTAACGTAGGATCCTGAGCGTAGTGAAGGATTCAAGAGTTAACGCCCAAGACGAAGATAATTTTGCTCCTGAGTGACACATGCAACTTTTCACACTGACTATGAGGAAAATCAAAATAAAATTTAGAACCAGAAAAAAAAAACAAAAAAAAGAAGGTAAAATAACAAAAAGGGAAAAAAAAATATTAAAAAGTGAAAAAAAGACATTTAAAAATGAAATATATGTTAGTTTTTAATCGATTACGATGAAATTACAATCAATTATTTTATTAAGATCTGTGTTCAATTGGCACATTGCGTAAATGCTACATGCACATGAATATATTAAAAAAGTATTTTGAAGAGAAAAGTTGCATTTTGCTCCCTCTCGTCGGGGACCAAAACTTACTTTTCTGAATGAAAGGTGTGAAAACGCCATTGCCGCCTGACAGGACGGCTCACTCGTCGTATGGGAACGTTACGCCTGTGCGTAAACGCGACCTTAGTGTAGTTTTTACTTCATTGTCGATACAGCATTTAAGTACAGTCAAAGGTGAACGGATACGTTGTCAATGGCATAAAGGCGTGTACAGATATTTGTCCTTATTTATGTATTTATTTAAACTTTATTGCACAAACAAAAAGTACAGAAGGCGGACTTAATGCCTCAAGGCATTATCTACCAGTCAACCGCAGCAGGGCTAAACAGAAAAGTAGAAAAGCTTATGTACGTACTACTACCCTTGACTGTACACAAAAAGTAAAGCAATGCAGCTCATTATAACTAGGGAAGGTCCAAGGAAAGAGACCTCTTGGGGCTAACACCACTTCCTGCCAAGAACTCATTACTCTCAATAGCAGGGAAGATCCAAGGAAAAAACTCGCTCTCAAGTATGCCGCGCCGCTGCCATCGCCGGTCGAAGTCTTGGCGAAGTCGTAAGGCTCTATAGAAGTAGAAGCACTGGAACTTCTACTCCTATAGACTTCAAGGAGTAACGTAAAGAATATGTTCTAGACGCTCACTTGTACTTCCAGCAAGCATCAGCGCGGTGGCGGTCGAGGTAGCGCCCCTGGCTGAAAGCCTTCCCACACTCAGCGCAGCGCCACTGCCACAAATGGTGCAGGTTAGATCTGGACTGTGTACACTCACTTGTACTGCCAGCAAGCATCAGTGCGGTGGCGGTCGAGGTAGCGCCCCTGGCTGAAAGCCTTCCCACACTCAGTGCAGCGCCATTGCCACGAATGGTGCAGGTTAGATCTGGACTGTGTACACTCACTTGTACTGCCAGCAAGCATCAGTGCGGTGGCGGTCGAGGTAGCGCCCCTGGCTGAAAGCTTTCCCACACTCAGCGCAGCGCCACTGCCACGAATGGTGCAGGTTAGATCTGGACTGTGTACACTCACTTGTACTTCCAGCAAGCATCAGTGCGGTGGCGGTCGAGGTAGCGCCCCTGGCTGAAAGCCTTCCCACACTCAGCGCAGCGCCACTACCACGAATGGTGCAGGTTAGATCTGGACTGTGTACACTCACTTGTACTTCCAGCAAGCATCAGTGCGGTGGCGGTCGAGGTAGCGCCCCTGGCTGAAAGCCTTCCCACACTCAGCGCAGCGCCACTGCCACGAATGGTGCAGGTTAGATCTGGACTGTGTACACTCACTTGTACTTCCAGCAAGCATCAGTGCGGTGGCGGTCGAGGTAGCGCCCCTGGCTGAAAGCCTTCCCACACTCAGCGCAGCGCCACTGCCACGAATGGTGCAGGTTAGATCTGGACTGTGTACACTCACTTGTACTTCCAGCAAGCATCAGTGCGGTGGCGGTCGAGGAAGCGCCCCTGGCTGAAAGCCTTCCCACACTCAGCGCAGCGCCACTGCCACGAATGGTGCAGGTTAGATCTGGACTGTGTACACTCACTTGTACTTCCAGCAAGCATCAGTGCGGTGGCGGTCGAGGAAGCGCCCCTGGCTGAAAGCCTTCCCACACTCAGCGCAGCGCCACTGCCACGAATGGTGCAGGTTAGATCTGGACTGTGTACACTCACTTGTACTTCCAGCAAGCATCAGTGCGGTGGCGGTCGAGGTAGCGCCCCTGGCTGAAAGCCTTCCCACACTCAGCGCAGCGCCACTGCCACGAATGGTGCAGGTTAGATCTGGACTGTGTACACTCACTTGTACTTCCAGCAAGCATCAGTGCGGTGGCGGTCGAGGTAGCGCCCCTGGCTGAAAGCCTTCCCACACTCAGCGCAGCGCCACTACCACGAATGGTGCAGGTTAGATCTGGACTGTGTACACTCACTTGTACTTCCAGCAAGCATCAGTGCGGTGGCGGTCGAGGTAGCGCCCCTGGCTGAAAGCCTTCCCACACTCAGCGCAGCGCCACTGCCACGAATGGTGCAGGTTAGATCTGGACTGTGTACACTCACTTGTACTTCCAGCAAGCATCAGTGCGGTGGCGGTCGAGGTAGCGCCCCTGGCTGAAAGCCTTCCCACACTCAGCGCAGCGCCACTACCACGAATGGTGCAGGTTAGATCTGGACTGTGTACACTCACTTGTACTTCCAGCAAGCATCAGTGCGGTGGCGGTCGAGGTAGCGCCCCTGGCTGAAAGCCTTCCCACACTCAGCGCAGCGCCACTGCCACGAATGGTGCAGGTTAGATCTGGACTGTGTACACTCACTTGTACTTCCAGCAAGCATCAGTGCGGTGGCGGTCGAGGTAGCGCCCCTGGCTGAAAGCCTTTCCACACTCAGCGCAGCGCCACTGCCACGAATGGTGCAGGTTAGATCTGGAATGTGTACACTCACTTGTACTTCCAGCAAGCATCAGTGCGGTGGCGGTCGAGGTAGCGCCCCTGGCTGAAAGCCTTCCCACACTCAGCGCAGCGCCACTGCCACGAATGGTGCAGGTTAGATCTGGACTGTGTACACTCACTTGTACTTCCAGCAAGCATCAGTGCGGTGGCGGTCGAGGTAGCGCCCCTGGCTGAAAGCCTTCCCACACTCAGCGCAGCGCCACTGCCACGAATGGTGCAGGTTAGATCTGGACTGTGTACACTCACTTGTACTTCCAGCAAGCATCAGTGCGGTGGCGGTCGAGGTAGCGCCCCTGGCTGAAAGCCTTTCCACACTCAGCGCAGCGCCACTGCCACGAATGGTGCAGGTTAGATCTGGAATGTGTACACTCACTTGTACTTCCAGCAAGCATCAGTGCGGTGGCGGTCGAGGTAGCGCCCCTGGCTGAAAGCCTTCCCACACTCAGCGCAGCGCCACTGCCACGTGTGGTGCCCGCGGGTACGCTGGTGCGCGCGCAGGTTGGACCTGAACCAAAATATATCAGTAGAACACAATCTTTAAAACTATGATTATGCAATATGCTTTCACCAAATATCAGTGCAACAGGTCTACCTGAGGTCGATTTCACGAAGCTTCAAGATACAATTTTACATGTCTAATTTGGTTTTTACTTGTCTGAGGCGTTTGACCAACTGACCATTTGCCCTGTGTTGCCTTTTTAATTAGACTTGTAAAATTGAAACTTTGCGTAAGCTTTAACGTTGCGAAATGGGCCACTGCGCTAAGTTTTCTGAGACGCGGTCGCTATTTCAAAACGATATGAGTATAGTTATATCAAGCATACGTAACGGACATTTGGGCGTAGGTACTACTGATGATCCAGTGTAGGTAATAGACAGGCAGAAGTGGAGGAGTGGACGGTCAAAACGCTTGTGAGCCCACACCACACACACCCATGCTGACACTATAGTCGACGTAACTGTCAGCGAAGGTCCTGGAGCAATGTTTGTGCGGGGCACAGTCTGAGATACCCCTTACGGCCCACGGACTGCCGAAGCGCTTGTGGGCACATACATACCCATACTGACATTAGTGACACTATACGCAACGTACCTGCGAACGTCCTGAAACAATGTTCGCCTTTGTGCAGTCTCAGGTGCCTCTTTAAGCCCACGGATTGCCGAAGCACTTGCGGAGTCAACTTACCTGCCAGCTAATGTCCTAGGGCAATGCTTGTACGGGCACGGAAAAAGCCTGAGGTACCTACCCCTTAAGGACCCTTGTGTTCACACACGGCCACACTGACACTACAGTCAACTTATCTGTCAGCGAAGGACCTAGGGCAATGTTTGTGCGGGCAGGGAAACGGTTGTTCACCTATACGCAGCCTGAAGTACCCCTTAAGGACCCAGGGATGGCTGGAGCGCTTGTGAGCCCACACACACCCATACTAACACTATAGTCAACGTACCTGTCAGCGCAGGTCCTAGGGCAATATTTGTGCGGGCAGGGAAACGGTTGTTCACCTATACGCAGCCTGAAGTACCCCTTAAGGACCCAGAGATGGCTGGAGCGCTTGTGAGCCCACACACACCCATACTAACACTATAGTCAACGTACCTGTCAGCGCAGGTCCTAGGGCAATATTTGTGCGGGCAGGGAAACGGTTGTTCACCTATACGCAGCCTGAAGTACCCCTTAAGGACCCAGAGATGGCTGGAGCGCTTGTGGGCACACACACACCCATACTAACACTATAGTCAACGTACCTGTCAGCAAAGGTCCTCGGACAATGTTTGTGCGGACACGGAAAAGGACGTTCGCCTGTATGCAGTCTAAGGTGCCCTTTAAGGACCCACGGCCTGTCGAAGCGCTTGCCGCAGTAGGGGCACGCGTGGCCGCCGCGCGCGCGCCGGTCGGCGGCGGGTAGCGGGGGTGGTCTTGCTGAAATAGGTATGTCATTTAGGGTTCTACAACCGGGAGGGCAAGCGGGGACTGAATGAAGAGGGAACGGAGGAATAGGAACGGACTAGCTTCGGTGAGAGACGAATGACTATGCTATGAGTGTTATGCTCGCTAAGCCTCTCCTAGCAGGATAATAATAATAATTATTTTATTAATACGACCCGCTTCCGACCGCTTTAGCCTAGTTGGTAGTGACCCTGCCTACGAAGCAAGAGGTCCTGGGTTCGAATCCCGGTAAGGGCATTTATTTGTGTGACGAGCACGAATATTTGTTCCTGAGTCATGGAATGTTTTCTATGTATTTAAGTATATATATTTATCTATATAAGTACGTTTACCTTCGTCATAGTCATAGTCATTTATTCATTTAACAATATCCATTGTGTTTGAATTAACTTCATTAAAAATAACAATAATATACAAAACTAAAAAGATAATAATAAATACAAACAGTTAAATTACACATCACTCCAGATCATAAGTAGGTACAATACAACATGCATGACAAAACATATTAATTCATTTAAAAATACAATTTAGAAAATAATATGTCCGTAATATAAAAATCAATGTCAAATTCCAATAATGTAAATAGCCATGTCAAACAATTGTCACACTTAGACCCTATGCTGTAAAAAACTCCTCAATCGAGTAAAAACACTTCCTCAACAAAAAAGCCTGTAGATTATTTTTAAATATGTTTAAATTTGTAATGCATTTTAATTCAACGGGTAGCTTATTAAAGAGGTTAATTGCTTGGTATCCCGAAGAGTGCTTGACAACGTTGAGTTTGGTGGTAAAAATTCGAGGTAAGTCCATTCTTCTTGTTGCCAGGCGCTTTTGTCTGTCTTCTAGTGTTTCAATACAGTTTAGGTACTTGATTAAATCACTAAGAAGTACAAGTATATATAGACTAGGAACAGTGAGGATTTGTAACTCAGAAAAATACGTTTTACAAGATGTGGTCTGACATATTCTGGCCATGGTTCTGATGGCTCTTTTCTGGGCTACAAAGGCGGACTGAATATTATAACGGTAACTGTTGCCCCAAAATTTCGTCTAGTACCCATAGTACAAGCTTTGCTTAGTTTGGGACTAGGTCGATTTGTGTAAGATTGTTCTCAAATGTTTATTTATTTATATTTATTTAGTAGGTAAAAGCCAGACGTTACTTTTATTTCAACAAGCATAAAAAGTTAAAAAAACTATATCCCGACTACGGAAAAGTAACTATGAATAATATTTTTATATATTTGAACTCGAATTTTTCTCCTTTTTTATTTGATACCCAACAAAAAATATATTGGTAAGTATGATGGCAAATTATTTTTTTCAAAGTCCGTCACTTATTTGTATGTGACAGCCACCATGTTTTCGTATCGATTGACACCCCATTTATCAAAAGCGGTTCAGTATTTTAAGCGCTACAGTGGAATATACACAAATACAAACATATAGACTGCTAATAGTCGGGCAAAAATGCAAAATGTCAGCTCTGTGCCTCACCTAGGACTGATAGAGAAGGTGTTAAACATCTAGGTTGTTAGCAGTGATTCAGCACGGTTAGCACAAGACGGCGCGCGAGCTCTCTCGATTTTTCTCGCACTTATAAATCTCTTTCTAAGTGTTCTAATAAGAGAGAGACGGATAGTGCGAGAAAAATCTTCTTGTGCTAACCGTGCTGATGTGTCAATTATTGACAGCACACAGCCGAACATGACAAAGAGAGGACAGAATTTCCCAGGCACCTTACCTTTCTTTCGTTCTCTATCACTTCTGAAGGCCTCCGAGCAGGACAGAATTTTATTAATCCCGCTGCTGGGCTGACCGTCGATGTCGCACTTGGTTATTCGAGCGTAGCAGCTCAGACATACTCTTACCTTCCTTCTTAACCGCTTCGTTTTCCTTCTGGCTCCTGAAGGCCTCAGAGCAGGACAGCAGTTCCTGGTGCAGCATGTGCTCGGCGCTGGTCCGCATCAGACTCTTCAGCTTCTCGGCGATCTTGTCGATCTCCAAGCCGCCCTTGTTCACCGTCCTTGAGAAGACAAATGGAAAATTGTTCGACATCCATACCTACTAATATTATAGTTACTCTGTTACGAAAGTTACAGCTACAAATTTGGCGTATCATAATTGTACTTTCAAAACAAAGTTTTAACCGACTACAAATCAGTAGCCAATTTGCCTATAAAATTTGAAGAGTTCCCTAGATTTCTCCAGGATCCCATCATCAGAACTGGATTTTGGTGACAACGGGACCAATCAGGAAGTATATGCTTACAAACAAAGAAAAAAAAATTCAAATCGGTTCATAAATTACCGAGATATCGCGTAACATACACACAAAAAAATAGACGAATTGAAAACCTCCTTTTTCGAAGTCGGTTAAAAATCGTACACGTAGTACCCTTCTTAGAATAATAACGCCTAGAAACGCAGTTCACGCGCAACGGTGAGGCCACTTAAACTCGGCCATAAATGGCCCAGTACGCCGATCGGTGGAACAAAATGTGGTGCGTTTGTGTGCGTATTGGCGCGTGTGAATACGAGTTGATCACAACTACATGAATCCATTTTATGCCTCACGCTTGGCGCGTCGGCCGTATGAAACTATCCTTCTATGCGTTATTATTCTAAGGTAGTACCTAAGTAATACACACGCTCACACACACACACACACACACACACACACACACACACACACACACACACACACACACACACTATTAACCTCAACGGCTCCCTGCTCTTTATTTCCTCTATAATTGGCGCCAAAGGCATTTTGAATTTCCGTTTAACCGGAAGTTTCGGTTCAGAGACGCTCTGCGTTTCGTTGTCAACCGCTTTTCTTCTAGTGCGAGTTTTCTTCGCGAAAACCTTGCGTTCAGTTCTTGCTTCGTTTGAACGTAAATTGTAGGTTGTTCTTTCGACTTCTTTTTTTACAAAATTCTTTTTATTATGTGGTTCAGGTGAATCGGTTGCTCTTTCGCTCTCTGAAGCGTATTCGTACACTTCTGTTTCAATAAAATTTGGTAGGAATTGGCTTTTCTTCAACAGTTGAAGGTAGAATCGCGTGGAAATAGGAACTTTGTCGTGGTATAGAGTTTCGTTCGTATTTAACAGAGTTTTGTGTCTTTTCGTTGACATTTTTGATAACCGCGTCGGTTTGATTTCGGTTGGAGCTGAAAAATTATAATAGATTTTCACATTTAGGCCGAAATGGGCAAACTGGTAAATGTTCATGTAAATTAACCGTTTTGTGTCATCATTTTAAGTGTGACGAGTAATTAACAAGTAGATAAGACTTCTAATATATTTAGGCAATACGTTTACAATGCTACTTGATGCAAACCAGATTTAATTCGTTTTGCTTTAGGAATATACCTATCTATTGATATATTTATCAACAATATTGCCATTCTTTCAGATGACAGAATATTTTCACAAAACTACGGAAGACAAAAACCAACTTACGTTCAACTGAAAAACTACCCGTTTCATGTATGAAACTGCAATTTTGCGGACGCACGGATTTTAGGAAACTCCTAGGCATTATATTAATAAACAAACTGTCTGCGAACAACTCGATTGTACCATGAAAATGCTTTTCAAAGTGTATAAACAACAAATACTTGTAGGGCACTTGCTGAAGAGTGAAGACATGAGACAGAAACAAAAGCATTTTTATTTTAAGAATTCCAAATTCGAATCGGCGCGACCAGACAGCCTGTTTCTTTTTAATCGTGTCTACGGAGTTGGCTGCGAAGCGTGACATATTGGAGTCCGTTCGGAAAAGCTTTCGTTCGAAAAGCGTAGATAATTTGTTGGCGCGCGCGGGCGGCTTGCGCGGGGAGGGCGCGGGCGGCCGAGCGAGATCGATTATTCGTTATTCGCCGCCTAGCGCTCGAGGCGTGCACACGCTGAGTTTTAATTTAAAATTTCCCCCCGAAACGATCGCGACGCCGGGAAATGAGTGTTACAATAATTTTCGCCCGCGGCGCGTGTGATAAATGTGTTTAGTGTGCCAGTGTCGTGTAGGGCGGCGGCATGGGCAACTCCTGCAGTTCGGGCCAAGCACATAAAGACAAGGACAGTCAGTCTCAGCATTCTGAAGAGTGAGTATCGTGAAGGTCGCGCCACAATAGCCGAGTGTATGAAAACAAGGTTCCGACATGTTTTATTTGTGAACTGTATTGTTGCGATAGCTCACTGACAGTAAATAATCAATAAGCTGTCAGCGCGTCTAACAGGTTAGCTGGATGGAAGAGACGCGATTAAGCTCCTTATGAAGGGCCCTGGCTCTAAGCGCACTCTAAGGATTTTATTTAAGATGTTCTCTGCGATTTTTGTAATTTTTCTGAAGCAAGAAACGTAAATGAGTTACCAACATAGATAGCTGTGTATGGCTACCCACCTATTTTAAAGGCTACAAACATAGTCTAATTTAATTTTAATTGTCACGCACGAGTTTCACGCGCGCGGACGGACTTGCGGACAAATGGCAGTAGCCTAGTATCTACATTATATTCGATTAGGTTAATATCGCTACCTAGTCTATCGACAATCTTCTTTAGACAGTGAATCAACAATTATCCTGATGTTGATGAATAATTTATGATTATAATAAGTGATGGTAAAATCTAATCGCCAGTAATGAGCGCCATGTGATGGATCGATACTAAATGTTTGTACTTAATCTGAGATCAAGAAGCTGGTTCGATATTCTCAACGTGTCAAAAGTCATGACACAAGTGTATATTTATTATAAAATACTACGTATAAGTCCACGGTTAAACTCGCGTATTAATACCTACGTGAGATCAACCGTCAATTTATTACTTAAGTAGGTAGGGTAGTAGGTATTTTAGACATGTTTCACGAAAGTTAAATTTGATTATAAAGTAGACACGTTGCGGGCCTTATTGAATTGAAGATTGATAACATATGCCTTTGAAAAAACAGGTTGCTGGTAAACAAGCGTACGGCCCACGGCTGCTACCGTAGCCTACGGACGCCTTCGCTAAGGGACTCGTATGCGTGTTGCCGTCCCTTTTCGAGTACAGTCAGCCTCATAAGTTACTGAACACCTAAGTACCTTGTCGTTTTCACTTGTTTGACAACTTCATGTATCATTAAGCTTCTGCTAGACGGTCGCCAACAAGCCCCTCCGACCGAGCGAACTGCCGCTCGGACCGTGTAGACAGTTGTTTGCAGCAAAATTTCATACTACAACCACAGTCTATTCTATAAACGAATATAGTCAGTCGACGAAGCCGTCTAGACAGGGCAATCGTGCGGGGTGTGAGGTGCGAGGGGCGTATAGGGCGAGCCCGATCTGCATACATGTAGCTTGGGACATGACGTTGTCAAACCCACAAACGTCAAAGGCCTCGGTCCACTGCATGGACATAGGATACTCTGGACAAGCTATGGTAATAATAATACCACGAGCGAGCGCGACAGTGCTATACCAAACGCAATAAGTGTGACAGAAAGAGATATTATATCATTCGTTGTCCTTGTCATAGTTTAGTTTTGGTTGGGCACAACTGATTAAGTAGGAAGTTGTGCCCAACAAACCATTACCCTTCCAAATTAAGCAGGTTGTTAATGGTAAGCCATCAGCCATTTTGAGACCAGTTTTTAATTTAGCTGCATAGGAGCCTTTCCGTCCCTCGTTGTGGCATCACGTATAGCCTGTCCAGAGTATCCTATGTCCATGGTCCACTGTTACTCTTTGCACTGTGCTACAACGGTCCGTGCGGACCAAGGTCGCTCGGTCGAACGGGCTTGTTGGCGACCGTCTAGCAGGTTAGTAAACAAGTCGTAACACGGTCCAGTTTATCCTTTAACCCATTCGCCGTCAACGACTTGAACTCAAGTTTGTCACGAAACAATAGACTTAAGGCGACGTGCGCTCAGAAAACACATTTTTAAAAAGTCGTTTATCTTGTTTGGTTTATAATACGGCTGCCCTAAATTTAATTAGCAATTTTGAGGCCTTTCTTGAGAAACAACAGCTATTCGAATACTGCGTTTTCGACTTTCGCTCGATAGAAAAAATCACGAACATAGGTCTAAAATACACTTGAAAATTTCGTAACAAATTATGCACAACAGCTAAACATTTTAAAATTGGTTCTATAAATCGGCAATATCATGTTTGAGGGAACTAGGGTCATTTCGCCGGTTACGCGACCACCTTCGGTTAGCGACCACTTGAAGAACATGGTTTTTTCAATTGAAGATAACATCAATTCTACAGAGCCTATTGAAACAGTCAGCCTGCGGCCTTATTGTTTGTATTTATGGAATAGGAATTTACAAAAAAAACGAGTAAATATGCTTTCAGTTCACCAAGGCTAAGTGGTCGCTAACCGGCACATGAAATTAGGTGGTCGCCCCTATTACTTTTTTATTTATTACTAGTGACCCGCCCCGGCTTCGCACGGGTTTATATGTATAATGCAATTAATACATGCATGTTTTATACATATAAACCTTCCTCTTGAATCACTCTATCTATTGTTAAAACCCGCATCAAAATCCGTTGCGTCCGCATCAAAATCTAAACATACATAGGGACAGACAGACATACAGACAGACAGCGGGAAGCGACTTTGTTTTCAACTATGTAGTGAAAACGCACAAAAAAATTAAATTAAAAAACATGATATCCACGCTTCTGAACACGTACTTCCATCTCGCTTACGCTTATGCTCAGTGAGAGGGAGAGAAGACCACGAGCTTACGTCGCTTTAAGACTTGCGTGGCGTGGGGGTCCCACTGCCACCTCGCATTTTGTTCTGTGGCGGCGAAGGTTAGGCTTAGGGTTGCCAACCGTACTATATTATATAGTATTGTACTATATTTTGACTCTTTGTACTATATACTGTTGAAGAAATATATAGTACGCGAAAATACTATATTTTGGGGGACCTTACGAAGTGCTTCAAATTGCCGAGGTTTTACTAAATAGCGGTAGCGGAGCGCCCATACAAGCCGATTGCCTAAAATTTATTTTTAGGCAAGCCTATAGATAGGTATATGTATATTCTTAACTATTTAATACCTATTTTGTTTCGGGTTGCCCATAGAAAATTTTCACGCGCTGCCACTGCTAAATAGCAACATTGGCCAGCCAAGTACTATATTTTTTTACAGTGTACTATATTTTTGTCGCTTTTTTCTGGAAAATACTATATCTCCCCCAAAATTAGTTGGCAACCCTAGTTAGGCTTGATTTCCTCCTACGCTGACGTCGGTCGCGCTCGCGCGTACGAATGTAGGCTGTACGCTGGCATTTCAGTCAGCGTCGCTGTGCGGTGTCCCATAGAACATAGAGTATATTCGTACGCCCGACCGACGTCAGCGTAGAAGGAACCCTTTTAATTTAGTGACGCCATGTCCGTCTGTCCATCCAAAGCTTAGCTTGGGGACCGTTACTGCTAAAAAACTGTAATTTGGCGATCAATCACGCCGAAAAAGTGGTAAAATAAAATCTGAAAAAAATTATAGGGTCACTAGGTACTTCTCGTATTACCCTTCGTGTACCCTCCATTTTTTTATCGACTTTTGGAGGGTAGTGAAATATTGTAAACCCTTATCTCTGTTGACAACTTGCTGGGACGACAGTTATCTGCGACCATGACCGGTGCAACCCGTGTCGAAACGTCAGAAATAAAGGTAAATAAATATCGCGTTAGACCCGGAAAAATCAGTACAATACTTTGATGCATACGACCACCTCAATTAAAATTAAACTCAAGTACTTATATTACATATGGGTCGCCGAGGTTCTTGTCCTTTCTCATTTGCCTGCATTTTATTAACACTTTCGTATTTCCCGAAATTTAATAAACATCAAGAGATTTTGTCTTAAACCGCAAGCATCTATTATAAGGCAGTTGAAAAATTCAGGTTATTAAAAATTAAGCCTTAACTTAGCTCTAAATACGGTTGATATTCCTTCTAAATCTTCCTGGCGCGTTGAATGTTAGTATTATGTAAGGTACTCGTATACCTATCTGACGAAAATTCCTGGCGAAATATTATATTAAAACCAAGGGGCTTGCAGTGGGTGGAGCGCGTCGTATTAAATACCTAGCGCTCGCGAAACCTCGAGGAGCCAGTCAGTCGTAGGCTGGCGCCGCTCGAGCGAGCACATGTGCGTCGTACCGTGATCCGCCGCCGCCGCCGACTTGAACGCGACGAACCGCGCGTACTTATTATTAATTGTTCTGTTAGTTTTTACGGAGTTCGATGGCCACGATGAAAACTAATAACAGCCGCTGATGGTGTTCTGTATATGGATGTTTAAATACCCAAAGGAACAATGGTTTATCTTTTTTTTACCTGCCGACGAATTGTGAACGGTAAGTTTCTTTTTAGGGGTCCGTATTCAAAGAGTAAAACGGGACCATATTACTAAGACTTCGCTGTCCGTCCGTCCGTCCGTCTCTGTCACCAGGCTGTATCTCAAGAATCGTGATAGCTAGAGAGTTGAAATTTTCACAGATTATGTATTTCTGTTGCCTCTATAACAACAAATACTAAAAACAAACTTGATTTTTTTTGCCGTTTTTATAGATAATGGTACGGAACCCTTCGTGCGCGAGTCCAACTCGCACTTGGCCGGTTTTTAATTATTTATTTAATAAGTAAGTACTTATTTAGTATAACTTAGGTACTTAATATTATGAAGTTGCAAGATACCTTTTTTTTTTTTTACTATTTATTCAAAATTATAAACTTATTCTACTACATTTATATACTCTTTAGTTCTTACTGAAGCCTCAATTAGGCTTATTTGTAAGAAATACCTACAATGTACAACAACAATACGTAAAATACATGTTACAATACGAACCGGCTGGTTAGGTACTTACTTACTTATTACTTTTAACGGGATACCTACAGTAATTTTCTTCAAAATGAAGCACGGGTTTGAAAATGTATTTTACTTAGCTAGGTATAATGGTTGTCCTGTCCTATTTTAATTAAATGAGAACGTGCTTATAACAAAATACAACAATACATACATACATATACATATAGGTAAGTCGGTGCAGGGCTTCATCACTTTTTTGCCAGCAGGCAAGTGTGACAGGGAAAAATGTACGTCGTCGAAAAACGCTCGTATATATATGTACCTACTATGGGGCTTGTAATGTGTAGGTACAAACCAAATGTTAAAAAACTTCTTTCTCAATCACAAATTTTGGCCCTCTTTGCTGTTTTCTTGGCGTGACAGCCCTAGCGCTACACGTGCCGTGCGTGAATGAATACAAGTTATACGACAGAGAGAGAAGGAGAGAGTAGGCATGTTTCTTAAGCCTAAACGCCGTTTTTGCTAGGGAGTGCAACTTCTGTACTTGTACTATTACTTATTCTGTGTTAAAACCCTGATGAAACCGCGCCCCCGTGATATCGACGCCCCCTTTGGGGCTGTCCATATATTATATGTCATATCGGACACGGCCCGTTCTAGCGTAAGTCATCCTTAAAGCAGTACTTAAATCAAATCCGAACAAACGTCCGATATCCGAACGCGTTACAATCAACGTAAGCAAAAAAATGTACGATTATGTTAGGAAAGTACTTAATGAAAATAATGAATACTACTTAATACAATATTTTTATTTATTTTTTACCTAATGTTATATGGAATGAAGTATGTATACGTGGTGTGTGTTTGACACAACAGGAAGTAAATATGAGTGTGCCGTTTGGGTGACTGAGTCTTCTTATGAGGCCCATAGTAAGCGACCAGCGACAGTGAGGCGTGAGCGATTGGCGACCACGTACCGGAAGACGCAGCACAAGGTGGACTGATGACCTGGTAAAGGTCGCGGGAGTCCGCTGTGGGTAGCGCAGGACCGGTCACTTTGGCACTCTTTGGGGGAGGCCTTTGTCCAGCAATGGACGTCTTTCGGCGGATATGATGATGATGATGATTACATTGCTACTCGAGGAAAATATACCTACACTACTCACCTAGGGCGGTAAAAGAAAGAATATCTCAGGTCGCAGATAGTTGATGATAAATATGCGATTTGATTTGATCACTATATCGATGACGTGATATAGTTCCAATTAGAATATCCAATTTTGGTCGAGAACAATATATGTTGTGCTGCCAAGGACTTTTAAATTATACATCCCGTATGTGTACGGCTGTGTATCCCACACAGCCGTTATAATTGCCAATTAGCAGGCAAACGTCCATAGCACTACTCAAGTGGTACAGTCAAGTCTAAAAACAAGTACATGGTTTCGAACTTATGTCCGGGGAATAGGACTGAAAATCGTATACATATATGTAGACTTGACCAAATATCGCCACACATCACGTCACATCAGCCTATTGCAGTCCACTGCTGGACGTAGGCCTCCCCCAGGGTACGCCACAGGACCTGCTCTCCCGTTTTCGCCATCCTGTCACTACCAGCTACCCTCCTCAAGACACCGGTCCTTCTGGCCGGATGTCCAACACTATGTTTGCCAAGCCGTGGCCTCTATTCGAAAACCTGCTTTATTTATTATTATTATTTGTTTTGTGGGCCTTTTATGCCGCTTCGACCAGCAAGTGATCTATAAATAAACCTGCTTACTCCACCGACCATTGGTTTGTGATTGTGTGTGTGTGAGCCCATTACCACTTCAGTTTGTTACACTTCTGAACAGTCACTTTGGTCTTCTGCCGGATAATCTCGTTCCAAATTTTGTCCCTCCCACTACAAAATCTCACAGAAATTTAAATACTGGAAATACAAATACAAATACTTTATTCGTCGATCATAGGTACACATAACATAATATTGCAGACAGTGGTAAAAGCGGCATTATTTCACTATTTCGTACCATACGAAATTGTACATGCTTTCACTGAGTGATAAGAGTAGGCATGCATTAAATTTTAATTTATTTACGGTAGTCACAATTTAAAATGTCAAGTTTCAAAAAAAAAAAAAAATACGAATATTCTAATACAAATAAATAATTTTGTTATAATTAATGTCAAAAAAGGCGTATTACTAGTACAATAAAATATGATACATTTATTCGATGTCTGACAGGAATTCGTTACAGGAGTAGTAAGCCTTTTTAATCAAGTATTCTTTCACATGAACTTTAAATTTAACAATGTCACATATTATCCTCAGCCGCTCAGGTAACTTATTGTAGATTCTAGGAGCCATACCCAGAACACTTTTGGATAAAAGAGCAGTTTTTGGATAAAAGAGGTATCCCTTCGGCAAGACCTGTTTAGGGTCATTCTTGAGAATTGTGTGAGCGGTTGGGTCTAATTACCGCGACGTTTTACTAACATTTTATATGAAGTAGCGTCAAATAGACGCAGTCTCAAATCTGAAGAATGACCCTTTACTCGAATGTTTCGTAAATTGACACATTTTTGGGTACCTATTCTTCTATGTAGTTGTAGGTTTAAGTGTAAGGTGTAAGGCCTGAGTGGACGCTCGGACGGAGCGGAGCGTTTGGCGGGGCGTGCAGCGGGGCGGGCGAGCGTGCATTCGCTTTCTACTACTCAGAGGGGTAATCATGTAACGTTCCGAACGCGCGTTAGAACAATTTAACTGTCATTATATATATATATATTGACATTTAGATCTACCTGACGCGCGTACAATGCGTTACGTGATCGAGCTGCTCGACACCAGCCCCCTTATTCTGTAACTTGTGTTAAGCTCACCTCAACGCTCACCCACGATTATACCTTGACACCACGATGCGTAGTAAATAAGCGAAGGTAGATGTCTAGTTTCGTAACGGGTGAGGAGCGGGGTGAGCCGTAGCGAATAACACCCCAGCAGTATGAGTTTTATTTGTTTAACTTGCACGCCTGAGTACACGCTCAGCTATAAGCGGGGCGTGAAGCGTCCATATAAATTGCATTGGTTTTATATGCACGTTGCACGCCCCGCTCACAGCGGCGCGGGAATACAGGTCGTACACTTAGTAGTCAGGGTTATCGTCGATTGACAACATTTCAAACTATGTAATGAATATGATGCCTAATTCGAAAACCATTTCGGTAATTATGTTACCAGAACGTACCTAATAAAGTAGTTTTCAGATTTCATTTCTCACCCGTTTTTAACAAAATCGCGAAATGTATAAATGTAGTTTAATCCGTGTGTGACGTCAATACTTACTCTACGACTGTCATATTAAATTAGGTCTGCAAGCTGCCTTACAGAGCCGTAACGTTGACGCCATAATTTAGTTACGACCTTCTGGAATCCGCTACTTTTTCAATTTGATATTTCTGAATGTAAATTACAATCTAGGGAGACATAAAAAAAACAAGAGCCGCTTAAAAAAAACATTTTCTAGCGAAATAAATCATAAAATAGCCCACTTGAATAAATTTAATGTTGTCAATAAATTGTCGCAAAGTCAAAATCAAAAGTGTACATCTGCAGGTCGATCACGTAACGCATTGTACGCGCGTCAGGTAGATCTAAATGTCACTTTTGCTATGGAAAATAGACAGTTGAATTGTCCTAACGTGCGTTCAAACGTTATACTTGATTTCACCCCTCTGGTTGCAGTGGCAGTGGTGTTAAGATAATTTATTTTAAAAACAAATTTTTAACCGACTTCAAATCAGTAGCCAAATTGCTTCTATTTTGCCTAGAAAATTTGAAGAGTTCCCTCGATTTCTCCAGGATCCCATCATCAGAACTGGATGTTGGTGACAACGGGACCAATCTGGAAGTATACTTATGCTTCCAAACAAGGTTTTTTTTTTCAAATTGGTTCATAAATTACCGAGTTATCGCGTAACAAATACACTAAAAAACAGACGAATTAAGAATCTCTGCCTTTTTAGAAGTCGGTTAATAAAAATGTTCGTATCACTATGCCTTTTGACGTACAAACACAAGCTTACACTATGGATTCTATTAGTACTAAATAAATAGAACAATTCAGTTAATACGATTCAAAATAATTCCAGTGTTTCAAGTTTACTAAAAAGTCGAAAAAAGTAATAGTATAACTTAATTGAAGAATATTCACTTTTCTTACCTAAGTAATTGAATTATCACTTATCAAGATTTAAATACCTATTTAATTACGTAGGTATTTTGAATTAAAAGCTGAAAAAAAAACGTAACCTTTCGACAATCCTATGTGTCTTACGGTACGTCATCGTACTTTCGTATTTTTTATGGTGGCGTCACGTCAAGGGAGCGGACTTTCTGTGTACAGACAGACGCACAGATACACATTGGTTATCTTATAATACCCCTTTGCGTCTGAGTTAAAAAAAATGTGTGTGTGTGTGTCAGGAAAAAGTCACGATAGATACCCATTCATTTGGCTATTAAAGCGCTTTAAATACGGTATCCCCTTCGAGGGTTTTTCAAAGGGTTTTTCGTAAGGGTTTATGAAACTTATTTATGAAACTTTGAGTGAATACATATTGGTGCCCTTGACTGTACAAACAAAAAAACCGGCCAAGTGCGAGTTGGACTCGCACACGAAGGGTTCCGTACCATTATCTATAAAAACGGCAAAAAAATCACGTTTGTTGTATGAAAAAATATTTTATTTTATTTTTAGTACCCCTTAAAAAAATATTTTATTTTATTTTTAGTAGGTATTTGTTGTTATAGCGGCAACAGAAATACATAATCTGTGAAAATTTCAACTCTCTAGCTATCACGGTTCTTGAGATACAGCCTGGTGACAGACAGACGGACGGACAGCGAAGTCTCAGTAATAGGGTCCCGTTTTACTCTTTGAGTACGGAACCCTAAAAAAGATTTTCCAAATTGCTCCAGGCGTCTTCGAGTAATCGGGGAACATTATATACGTAATAATTAACAACTTAGAAGTCTTAGAAAGTTGAAGAACCCCCGATATTTTCATTTCAAAGTTTAATATCTCAAAAACTGCTCAACCAATTTTGTTGTAGCTAATAACCATCTCGATCACGTCAACTTTCGGATAAAAAAACCGCGTTCAAATCGGTCCATTCGTTTAGGAGCTAACGATGCCACAGACAGACTCACAGATAAACAGACACGTCGAACTTATAACACCCCTCTTTTTGCGTGGGGGGTTAAAGATAAACAATTAGAAAAAAAATACAATATCCTTACAAAAAGCGGCCAAGTGCGAGTTGGACTCGCACATGAAGGGTTCCGTAAAATAAATTGCGGTTTACGATTTATGTCGTATTAAAAAAAAACGACTTACTAGATCTCGTTCAAACCAATTTTCGGTGGAAGTTTGCATGGTACATCATATATTTTTTTTAGTTTTATCATTCTCTTATTTTAGAAGTTACAGGGGGACACACACACATTTTACCACTTTGGAAGTGTCTCTCGCGCAAACTATTCAGTTTAAAAAAAAAATATTTGAATCATCAATATCATTTTTGAAAACCTATCCATAGATACCCACACGTATGGGTTTGATGAAAATATTTTTTTTGAGTTTCAGTTCTGAGTATGGGGACCCCCAAAACTTGCTGTTTTTTTTTCGATTTTTGTGTGAAAATCTTAATGCGGTTCACAGAATACATCTACTTACCAAGTTTCAACAGTATAGCTCTTATAGTTTCGGAAAAAAGTGGCTGTGACATACGGACGGACAGACAGACAGACAGACATGACGAATCTATAAGGGTTCAGTTTTTTGCCATTTGGCTACGGAACCCTAAAAATACAAAATCTGCCTCGAATCTACGGCCATTGCCTCAGATATAGAATATAGAAGCCGGTCTATATTGTAGGCAGAGCACGCATTGTTTTTTCTCCACAAGGTTATTTGTAGAGCAACAAGTATATTGTGGGATGGTCATAAATATTCATATCAAATGTTCGTGCTGGCGAAAATCTTTCGTTTCCTTAAGGCCATCACACACACATTTGCAATTTGTCAGGAGACGCTATAGTGGCCTGACATTACGCCTGTGCGTAAAAAACACCGTGATTTGAAATCTAATTGAAATGCCACACTCGTCTCACATTGACCCTTGTCCCATTTCTAACACGTGCGCACACTAGTATAGTCTTCGAAGAGAGTTTTCCTGATTTTGTTCAAAATTCAGTAACTAAATTCCAAAACCATTCCCATCGGTTGCTTGAAATTAGGTCAATTTGTATAATAAAATTTTGCCTTTTCGTTCCTAAATTGACATATGTGCTAGCTGCTGCCCCCTTTGGAAAACTCAAAATCTTCTATCACGAATAGATTATCTAATCAAAATTTCTTTAGAATCCGTTCTGAATATTCAGCTAAGCGAGCAGTCCTGGACCCAAGGATCCCTTCCCATCCGGTACGGTGGCTTAGGGATTCGCAAAATTTCGAATGTTGCGTTACCAGCGTTTTTGTCGTCAGTCCATAGCTCATCCAGTCTCATAGGAAAAATCCTACGCATAAACTGTGAGACTTCGGGCCTGGCTGATGCCAAAAATGCTTGGTCAGTTGCTTGTCCCGGGCAAAATTTTCCGGAACATAAAAAATCTCTAAAGGAGCTGGGACGACATTGCTTGTAAATTGACCCTATCCTCCCTTCTCGATCAATCGAACACTGAGGGGCGAGCCAGACTTTTGACTGTAAGCTCCAAGGAAGCCGGGTACTGGCTCCAAGCGCGCCCATCTCCAAACATAGGCACTTTTTTAGAACCCAACACCCTACAAATTTCAGTTTCTCTTCGCCTTGGGGTCCCGGTCTGCGCCCCACATCGTTGCCCCTGCGGAAGCGATGTCGACCGACTAGGGCACCACGGTCTGTCCTGCCAGCGAAGCGCGGGCCGCTTCTCCAGGCATGCTGCCCTAAATGACATAATCCGCCGGTCTCTTGCGTCGGTTGGTGTGCCGGCTCTTCTAGAGCCGACCGGCATCTCTAGAAACGATGGCAAGAGACCGGACGGTGTGTCTCTGATTCCGTGGAGTATGGGACGGGTGCTGGTGTGGGATGCAACCTGCGTAGACACACTAGCCCCGTCGCATCTCCACCGAACCTCCGTGAGGGCAGCGGCAGCGGCAGAGGCGGCTGAGATAGCCAAGGTGGGCAAGCAAATACAGTGGTCTCGGCGCCGAGTATAATTTTGTTCCATTCGGCGTCGAAACCCTAGGTCCGTGGGGCCCTGGCGCTCTGAGCCTCTTTAAGGATATGTCGAAGAGGCTCAGAGACGCCACGGGAGACCAAAGAGCTGGCAGTTTCCTCGCTCACGCATCGGCCTGGCGATCCAGCGAGGAAATGCTGCCAGCGTCTTCGGTACTATGCCGCAGGGGCCATTTTTAGATATATTTTAGTTTTATTTAGTTGTATTTTAGTTTTAGTTTAGTTTAATTATAGTGGTGTATTTATTAAATGAAATAAAGTGTATAGTCTATTCGGAAGTGGAAGAGTAAATTCTGTCATACAAACGCAACCAATAATCGACTTTATGCTCTGACTTTAACGTAGCTTTTTGCTTTACACTTTCGGACGTACTATATACCTATGACAAGAACTTCACAACACTTAAATCTGTCGCATGCACAATGTAACGCGCGGCGACGTGCGCAGCGCCTCAATGAGGTTCAATGATGCAACACCGTTTACTTCACAACGCAATAACTCCATACATAATCTATACAGTTACGTATCTTCTCGAATTAGTCGGGCTACGTTAGCGCTTAGAATCAAAAGGCCCTAACTCCTAATTAAACATTTGGTATAGATGACGTTTTAAATCTGAATGTAATAGCAGGGTTTGATGCCCGCTGTCCGAACTCTTGCTATTGTACACGTAGACGAAATAGTGACATTGAAGCGTAACAATAGAATGAAATTGCGAATAGTTTTAATTTAAAATCCGCAGTCCAATTCATTCGAGTGCTATGACGTTATAGATAGATTAAACTACTGATATGCCGACGGAAAGTTTCCTATATTGCGAATTTTTTCTGCAATTTAAATAGGAAAATATCGGAAATTTTTCTAACTTTTGTATGGGAATTGAAATTTTCCATTTCCAACATGGAAATTCCGTAAGTGAGAAGCATAAAACTGTAACTCTTATACACTTAGTATAAGCTTTACAGTGTTATGCTTCTCAGGTACGTAAATTTCCTTAATTCCTTGTGAAACTTTCTAGAAAATTCCAAGAACTTTTCAACTTTTTGGAAACTTTGTTAAAATAATCAGTTTTCAGTAACACCATGTAGATAATACGGACCTACGTAAAGGCGATAACGCACCATGCAATTAAGGTAGGTATCACAACAACAGAGACGCAGCTATAGTTGGAAAGAGACAGCATTCACTTAATTAATTGCAAGTTCCATTGTGATTTTTTCATTACAGAGTGTAATTTTATGAATATTGTCAAAAGAAATCTCAACCGTGTAAGTTCCTACAATGTGTCCCCCCACACGGCCATCCAGTAGGTCGATCACGTAACGCATTGTACGAACGTCGGGTAGGTCTAAATGTCACTTTTTACAAACTTTTTATATGGAAAATTGACAGTTAAATTGTACGTCGGCACGCGTTCGGAACGTTACGCGTTTACCCCCCTGGTCCAGCGGCGCTACCACGAACTTCGAATCTCGAACTTCGTATATCTCCATATAACCATCGTATATAACCATAAACCATAAGTGCGATAGAGACGCAGATATACGAAGTTCGAGATTCGAAGTTCGTGGTTATAGCTCTGGTATGCCATGCGTCCATGTATATCCCGCGTCCATGTATATCCCGCAAGAGTTAACTTGAGACTCGAGCGCGTACCTAACGTCATAAGAACGAGGTCTCAATGTGGTTGGCCGGTGAAAGCTAATTGTAGATGGCGCTCTTCTAGATTCCATACGATGAGAGAGAGAGACAGATGATCGACGGTCCCTAAATTGTATGGAATATACAGTTCTTAGGCAAAAATCTTCCCCATAGCTTTAATCCATAGCCTTTTATTTTTAGCCTTTTTCGGAAAACGGTGGATTTCCACTTCGGAGCAATTCGCGACTAAACATAAAGTCATTTTCGCAAAAATAAATAAAAACTACTTCCCGCCATACAAATTTAGCTTTTTTAAGGACCATTATTGGTGCTGTCAATTTGACAGTTGCCAGCCCCATTGAACTCTTGCGGGTTGTACACTTGTACAGAGCACGTTAGAATCGCATCATTGATAAGTTCACCATTGTGGAAGCGAGCATTGTGCGCGTTGTGACACGACATCGGAGCGCGTTAAGTGGAGTGACACTTCTGCCGGCGCATGATTGATCGGGGCGCGGTGTCGCGTGCGCACTGACAGCTGCGCTATAACGTTGCTGGCACTTCACTGTGCGTTATTTGCCCAAATATTCGTGTCCTACGGCAAATGAAAGAGGCAACCACGCAACGCGAACACGCAACGCCAAGTGAAGTGCCACCATAACACAACTGCACCTCAGCGCTCACCCACAAATATATCGCCGCCATGGAACTAAGCGTAGGTAGAGGTCTAGTTTCGATAGGCGTGACGGGTGGAGTGAGGAGCATGAGCGCGTTAAGAATAACAGCAGTGTACGGAAAACTGTTTTTTTTAATACTACGGCGGTGGCAAACACGCGTACAATACGATTAAAATCAGTCAACGATTCTGGTCCCTTAGCATGGATGGCCTTACCACGCGATAAGTGACAAGATAAGAGCGTCGTCTCGTTCTATCGAACGGTGTCAGCCAGTGACGGATGCTTTATCTTGTCACTTATCGCGTGATAAGGCCATCCATGCTACGGGGCCCGATGTTAGCTACTAGTAGCGCCGCAAAGGTGTCAGAGGGGTCGGACGGGTATGCGGGAGGCGAATCGAGGCTAACTTCAGAATCATTTTAATCGTATCGTACGGTCTGCATGATGGTAAGCAGACACCGTAATACATATGGATGATTGCTCTTCCAGAAGCATCAAAATCGCGTTGGAGACCCTTTATCGATTTGAGGATTCATTGTGTTGATTGTAGTAGAAGTAGAAGTAGAAAAGCTTTATTCAACATCACATTACACGAATTTAAAATTTAACATACAGTCATGTGAACCTTAAGATATAAATTTAAAATTAATGTTACAGTTATGATGTGTGTGTGTGTGATGTTAAAAAGGAGCTTGCATCAACATAATGTTAAAGCGAGGTCACTGCAACGCTGGTTTTCAGGCAGACCCTGGTAACTATATAGGTACTCGTACATCCATTTTGAATTGCTCGCTGTTTGTCGGGAACGAAATGTCTCAGTTATTGTGTGTGCGTGTGTATGTGTGTGTGTATGTATATGTGTGCGTGTGTTTGACTTGACTTGGAATACGAAGTGTGTGATGATATTGTTCAATAGGGATGAAATTCAACTCAACGTCAACTCATCCTCGGAAGCTCTGACCTACTGAGCAAGTAGTGGCATTATTATGACTGTCTTCTGTAAGGTGAATTATATTTACGTCACCCCAGGCCATAAGTTGAATTTACCGCCCACTACGTGGGCAGAAAATCCTACTTCCTGGCCAGGGAGAGACGTAAAACTGTGTACTTACCATGGGCGGTAATAAAGAAAGCCTCAGATCGCATATTTATCGTCCTTGCCTTCGGCTCGGGCGTCAAATACCTGCGATCTGAGACATTCTTTGTTTCACCACCCTAGATAAGTAATCTATCTTACAAGCTTTCTATTAACTTTACTAATTATGTTAGTATGTGGTATGTATGTAACTAATATGTTTGTTCGGGTGGAATCTTCCAAATCAATTTTGAAGCAGATATTTTCAACCGATTGAGCTGAAATTTTGGGTAAAGGTATAGTTTGGATGACAAATCAATATTATGGTACCTACACTCAGCGTCAAATACTTTGTAGCAACCAAAGTAGTCAAATAATTCGGTACACCATATATTTAGTATGGTGTGCCGAACTAATTTGGCCACTTTGGCTGCTACATAGTATTTGACGCTGAGTGTACCATCGAGCTGATCTGATGATGGAGACAGATGGTGGCCAATGGCCATGGGAATTCAGTATTTAACCGACGTAAGCCCGTTGAGTTTGGGCTCGTTAGAATCGTCTCAATTAGTAGTTGCTGACGGTATACAGAAAAGTACAGTCGGCAATAAAAGCTTGTACCTACCATAGATGTAATTTTAGACAGAAACTTATTGATTACTAGCAAGACTAGAAATTTACCGCAAAAACTGCTACTACATGGCTTGCTTAATTTATAACTCCATACCGAAAGAAATTACGGACATGGTTTGTAATAGTTTTTGTAGGAAATTGAGCGCCTGGTTGACCGAAAATTGCTTTTATTCGGTCCAAGACATCCTTAAAACAACAAGTTGTAGGTATACTAAGTACGCACAGTAAATGTTAAGTAAAATTCGTTTTGATAGTAGGTACCTAGTAATATAATGAAACAATGACAATGGAATTATTTTAGTTATTATTATACTGGACTTTGTTATTATGTTGAATATTATTGAATTGTAAATGTTGTAATGTATGTGACGTTTTTCTTTAAATATTTGCACGCCATCAGCCGGCAGAATTGTGCTGGACTATAAAATTGAAATGTAACACTTATAATGACCATGATTCAAGCAAATAAACGATCTATCTATCTATCTATAACAGGAACTAGTTTCCAACATAATAGGGCGGATCCCATTGTTTGTACCAAGTTTCATGTTATTCTAGCATGTCGTTATAAAATGAGAACCAAACTACATTTGTATGAAGTGTCGAGCGAGCGTCCTGGCGATCCTTAACTTAAGTATGCACGTAGGTGACATACTTATGTGACCTTATTCGTCGAGCTATCCAATTGGGAATGGATGAAAATTTTAGAAGTGCCTGATTCTTTTTTTGGTGATAGGAATAACCTTTCTAAGCACCAGAAAAAAGTTGCAGACTTTTCAGCTGCGTCAATTATTTTTGAAAAATATAAACAGTTGCCTCACTTAGGTTTTGGGTTTAGGACGGCGAATAAGACACTATGCTTGATCCGTCTTATATTACAAAAAAATATCTTAAAATGTCGTGGTAAACTGACACTGCCAATGATATTGACAGCTGCAGCAGCTATATTTTTCATTGCCAGGGTCAGATATTTAAAGTAATTTTTTGTAATATGCGACGGATCAAGGAGAGTATCTAATTCGCCGTCCTTACCCCAAAACGTAAGTGAGGAAACTATAAATATTTTTCAAAAATAATTGACGCAGCTGAAAAGTCTGCAACTTTTTTCTGGTGCCAAGGAAGGTTATTCCTATCACCAAAAAAATAATCAAGCACTTCTAAAATTTTCATCCATTCCCCTCTAGGGTTCAATTAATATAGTAGAATAAGTTCAGTAACGAGACGAGTTTTAAGTATCATATCATATTTCTGCTTTAACTGTAGCAGCTGCTTCTGTCAACTATATTGCACACTTGACATTGTAAATGGACACAATTAGGCGTCGCGCGTCACGACATGAATGTCATCAATGTCATCGTTGCACTGACCCAGAGGCGGATTATCCATAAAGGCAAACTAGGCACGTGCCTAGGAGCGCGGGGTTCCAAAATTTCCAAAGGAGGAAAAAAAAATTCGTTATATTGTTAGTCTATGGCCGATAGATGGGCACCGATGAGGCGCTTGCGTAGGGCGCTCTCGACATAAATACAAATACTTTATTAACAACAGCAAGTTACATGTCAGGTTTTTAAATACGCATATTTAATCCCATAAAAAACATTCCATGTAAAAAATAGGCCAAGTCTCGAAACTCTTTCACAGTAAAAAGTGGTGAGATATTTCGTAGAGCCAAGTCAGGCATTCTTATTAATCTTTATTTGCTAAATAAATAAAATTCTGCAACTTGGGAATGACACAACTTTACTGCATTTACTAATTTTTGTATAGGTACCTAAAACTATGTAAGTGTGATTGCCAAGTCAGAAAATTTTATTTAGCAAGCAAATAAAGATTAATAACAATGCCTGACTTGGCTCTACGAAATATCTCACCACTTTTTACTGTGAAAGAGTTTCGAGACTTGGCCTATTTTTTACATGGAATGTTTTTTTATGGGATCTCATTTCTTTTTGTAGACTGTATGGGAATGTTATTTTACCAACCGCAAATAACGTTTGTATAGTTTTGCAGGAAGGAACTGCAAAAGTAACTTTGTAATCGTATGTATTTGTAAAGGATTACAAACTTACTTATGCAGTTTGTATATCTCTGAAACGTGACTGAAATAGCAATATTTTTAGGTTTTTTTATGAGTTATTAGGCCAAAACTAATTACGTTTGAAATTTGGAGCTTGTGGGTCTGCTAGAAGTACCTTAGAATTAGCGTGATCATTATCAGTGAGTATGTCAGTGACAAAACTAACGAACTTTGACGGACAATAGTTCTTAAACTAAAAATTGAATGTTATTGATATTATATGTTAGCCATATTACTGAGAGCGCTTTAATCTACATGTATTTCACACACAATCCAAATTGTTTTTGAATGAGTTAAGAAATGAAATGAATGTTGTTCACATGTCATGCACCAACCCTCAACTGTCAATGTCGGATCCAGTAACGATATCGGAGCGCAAGTAAATGTAAAGAAAACATGCTTACTGTTCATATCACCCAGTCCGATATCGGAGCATGCCCCAAACAAAAAGTGTCGTTGTCGGATCCGGCACTGACAGTTACGTATTGGTGTGAACAGAAAGAAAGAAAGAAAGAAAGAAAAAAAATTTATTCATGACATAGCAAACTGACTGACCGTGCAACTTTTACTGGGGTCATGTTAGGCTGGTTAGGTTTCCCTCCTTGGCAGCGACATGGTTGGACAATCGTTGGGGGTTTAGTGGGTAGTCTGGGCCTTCTGTCCGGGAGTCCCACACACCCGTACGGTTCCCCCTGACCGGGCGGACCTGGTTAGGTTCCTCTTGATCTGACCTACCTCCGGTGTCACTGTGACCTGGTAGTTCTGGGACACCCTGAGGGCCTACCGCGAACGGCATTCGAAGTTTCCCCTCTCTGTCATACTTACGAGTTCGTACGTAAGTGCGACAGAGAGGGAAAACTTCGAATGCCGTTCGTGCCCTCTGTATAAGAAGACTCATATTTTATAGTTTTTGTATCATAAATAGGGTAGGTACGGTCGGCCTCACAAAGGGCTTAACACCCGCACAAAGGTACCGTGTCGCGTTAAAAGTCATGTTAAACTGCCAGTCCCTTGGCGACCGAGCTAATGGAGAAAATACGGATAAAACTAATTTTCCCGGACATGAGACTTATCTAGATCGATTTCTCGCCCCCGTAACCACCTATATTCCAAATTTCATCGAAATCGTTAGAGCCGTTTCCGAGAACGTGATTGCAATGTATATATATACATACATACTTATTACATATATATATATATATATACAACTATTGCTCGTTTAATAGTATAGGAATAATAAATGAAGTTGTGAAAGGAGTGAAAACGACAAGGTACTTAGGTGTTCAGCAACTTATGAGTTATGAGGCCGCCTGCAAAAGAAACCCGCGAAAGTGACCCGCATTCCAGAGGAAATAAAGGCCAGTGGGTCGTAATGTGACTGACCTATAACCCACACATTGTTTCAATAACGTCGTCAAAAAAGCCTAAAACCTCTCGTTACAATTTAACTAATAACAAAATAACTCAATTATCGCAAGACAAATCGCCGGCAGACATGTCTGACCACTTTTATTGTCCAATCAAGAAAAGAGGTCAGAATATAATAGGTTAGTTGCTTGATAGTAAACTAGGAGCTCGCGAATAGGAAACATCGTTCCCACTTGCGGTATTGTCTATGCATGCATCCTTGTCACTCATTTCACAATTAATTGTGCATGTCTGTGTGAATCTTCCTCTACTGGTTTAAGGTTTGTGTTAGTGCATCACTCTGGCGGCAGAACATTGCAGTACCTTATGCATCCCTATTGAGACAGTCGTCTACCTAAAATGAACACCACCTTTGTATATCGAGCTTGTTCGTTGGGATTTGTACACTCGAATCAATTTACATCTGTAATAGAATCACTATGTGAAGATTTGAGGCGATGTGTCGAGTAATTTTTTTTGGTTTCATTACAATACGAGTAATTACATACATACAATCACGCCTTTATCCCTAAAAGGGGTAGGCAGAGCACACGAAACTTGTGTTCCAGTGCCACTTTTAGCATAAATGTGGGTATAAAAGATCGACAAAATGTGATGTCGCAGTGATAGGTTGCTAGCCCATCGCCCACAACACACTTCAACCCTGTTCCCATAGTCGACTCTTACGACACCCACGGGAAGAAAGGGGGTGGTGCTATTCTAACCCGACATCACACGAGTAATTATGTGACCAAAAATGTATCTTACAATAATTGTATGCTAAACAGCCATATATTTATGTGTTCCTTTTTAACTCCCGCTCCCGTCGCAAAAAGAGGGGAGTATGTGTGTCAAACTTATGTTTGACGTGTCTGTCTGTGGCATCGTAGCTCCTAAACGAATGGACCGATTTGAATGCGGTTTTTTATCCAAAAGCAGACGTGATAGAGATGGTTCTTAGCTATACGTTTCAACAAAAACTGTTCAGCCGTTCGAACTTTGAAACGAAAATGTCGGGGGTAACTACTTTTCTGCGCACAACAAACCTTGCTTCAGCGCGTGTTAACAATTCGCGACTGTTATTCCTTTTTGATCAGTTTGATCACCTATCTATGGAACCCTAAATAGTGACCGATCGAAAACTGCGCAATCAATTTGCTATGCTACGCACGAAAATCTATATTTCTCTTATAATCTATAATAAATAGCATATACTGGGCGTGTGACGAATAGTTTATGACTGAACGCAGGCCAAGATATAAAAATAAAACCTTAATGCCGAAAACAACACTCGGATGCGGCCAGTTTAGATGTTCACATAGTTATAGTTAGGCTAGATATCGATTAGATTAAACGATTTTTCTTCTACAGAGAAGTTCCGCCATTCGAGAACAAATCTACAGGAAAGAATCCCATTTCTTCTCAAATAGAATATTGAATAGAATATCGCTAAGAGGTGTTTAAACAGTAGGCATGATACCTCATTTTAAAATTGATAATGGATAGTAATAGTAAACCATCAAATTATTGTAATTAAGTTTAAATTATAATTAAAATCATAAAAAAACTCCTTGAAAGCTTAGAAAAAATATGCATTTTTTTATTGGCCAAGTGTAAAAAAGCTACCAATAGAATCCTTTTACGCCTTTAAAGAAACAAAATTATATACAACTAAATATGTACCTAAACGCAGTATTTCGCGAGCGAAACAGCAATTTACTCGATTTTCCATACAGCGATTAGAGTACAAATAACCATTGAAATAAACGGTATTTTTTTTGTTTTTTTAAATAACTGGTTTGACGTTATATTTTTGGGTATTTATGTTCTTTAATTGTAGTCGCTCCCATACAAACATTTGGTCCGCTTCAAAAACTGTTTCGAATGGCATCGTAAAAAATCTTAGTCATCATCCCTATTCGATACAATGAATCGACTAATAGATTATATTCTAGAAATAAAGCAAAAAACACACGATTGATTAACGATCGATCCCCAAAGAGTGATATCATTATACCTAAACAATATTTTTCTTACCAACTTTTGTCATAAAGACAAGCCCCGTGCAGGCAATCCTTAGTACAGTCACCGGCATACATATGATGGAACAAAGGCCGCAAAAATATCTAATGACAACTCTATTCCTAGAGCCGTAAGAGCGTGTCATATATTTTTGCGGCCTTTGATTCATCATATATTGATGCCGGTGACTGAACTTATTTATTATTGGCCAGATTTACGTTGCAGGTGTACGGGGGCGAAAAATCGATTCAGCGAGGTCTCAATGCTAGGAAAATTCATTTTATCGGTGTGTTGTCTGTTCACCCTGAGCTACGGTAGCCTAGTGGTTCAGGCATGCGGCTGTCAAGCGGCGGTCGTGGGTTCGAATCCCGGCTCGTACCAATGAGTTTTTCGGAACTTATGTACGGAATTACCGTTAGCTTTTCGGTGAAGGAAAACATCGTGAGGAAGCCGGTCTAATCCCAATAAGGTCTAGTTTTCCCTCTGGGTTGGAAGGTCAGATGGCAGTCACTTTCGTAAAACTAGTGCCTATGCCAAATCTTGGGATTAGGTGTCAAAGTGGACCCCGTGCTCATTTAGGGGCACAACCGGGAATAAGAACGCTAGGAGGATGATGATGTTGTCTGTTCACCCTCAACGCCGAGCAAGACTCGATCTCCTAGTGATAGTAGTATCTTACTTGATGTGTGAACATTGTGAAAGTAAAACTGAATACAAATATCTCTGAAGTGCTGTAGTCCGCTTTAGCGTATTCTAGTACCCGTACACTACAATATTAGTAATTATCTTACTCGACGCGGACGAAGCCACGGACAAATATTAGTATACTTCTAGACTCTTCTGAAGTACACCGTAATGTCTAATAATCACCATTCATTTGGCTCGACTCTAAAATTATTTGTCAAACCCATATTAACCTTTCGTGAGACATATTGTTTTAAACCGTACTAATATTTAGTTAAACTCATGTAATGTCACTACGGGCGACATGAAGTGACTTTATTCTTCTTCTTTAAAAAAAAGCGGCCAAGTGCGAGTCGGACTCGCACATGAAGGGTTCCGTGAAATAAATTGTGGTTTACGACTTATGACGTATTAAAAAAAAACTACTTTCGGTGGAAGTATACATGGTAATGTACATCATATATTTTTTTTAGTTTTATCATTCTCTTATTTTAGAAGTTACAGGGGGGGGGACACACATTTTACCACTTTGGAAGTGTTTCTCGCGCAAACTCTTCAGTTTAGAAAAAAATGATATTAGAAACCTCAATATCATTTTTGAAGACCTATCCATAGATCCCACACGTATAGGTTTAATGAAAAAAAAAATTTTTGAGTTTCAGTTCTGAGTATGGGGACCCCTAAAACTTAATGTTTTTTTTCTATTTTTGTGTGAAAATCTTAATGCGGTTCACAGAATACATCTACTTACCAAATTTCAACAGTATAGCTCTTATAGTTTCGGAAAAAAGTGGCTGTGACATACGGACGGACAGACAGATGGACATGACGAATCTATAAGGGTTCCGTTTTTTGCCATTTGGCTACGGAACCCTAAAAATAGCTTCCATCTACATTGAGATGATTTCGCCAATGTCAAGGTTTTGCTTATAAAGCGACGTTGTACGGTAATTTGGTCAGTCGTCAATAATGCAATCAGCGCAGAAGCTCCACTTAAGAAGCAAGGCGTCCACCGCTGACCGCATCTCCGACGAAAGACCATGTTTTGACCTCTTCGGGAGTATTTTGTCAGGATGAGTATTTTCGCGGCAGTGTCACCTGTCACTTAAATCACTCAGCTGATTCAAGCGACACTGCACCCTCGTTAGTTGATTTTGTTTGACAAACTACAGAAACGCTCATAAGGGCTATACTTAGATTATTTATTTCTAAATCCCATGCCAAGACCAGAAAGTATTTCCATCGAAATATTTTTAAACCAACGACAAACTCAATCAACGACGCGACGCTCTTAATTTCACGATATAAATAAGAGCTATAGGGTTTAGAAAACAACTTTGATTAAACCGTATGAAAAAAATGTTTCTCACTTGGCAATGTGCTGGCACAGAGCCAAGACTACGTGGAGAATACCAGCTTATACGTGCGCATTGGAATTCCTTGCCCCATTGCAATAAAGTATATTTTTAATTAACTGATAACAAATATCTTAGTTTGTTAATTAGTGTATTTGGAGCCCAACGATCCCAAAAACAAACCAGTAGTTGATGGAGCACTTATCGCGTTGGCGTAAAGGCTAGTTTCGCCTAATTGGAATCGGAGATAAGTTGGTTGTTTGTAGTAGTAGTACAATACGTTCGTTCTGGTTTATTTGTTTTACAATTAAACGCGATGGCCGTTAATAATGCTATTTACGACGAAATTTGAGGTTCTAGTGGAAAATGAAATTGAGTTTATTATTCGCCGCGTGAGCGTATATAAACTCTTGAGTACATATGTGGCTTATCTAGAAGAAGAAAGTACGCCGCGCAGTCCATGTTCCGGTCGTAAGACGGCGGAAAAGCACGTTAAGTTACGTGAATTGGAGACACCGATAATATGGAATTTCACGCCTCACGACCACTATAAGTCTGAATTTGGCTCCAAACAACAAAGGATAGAACGCCAGAACTGTTCATACATTTTCAAAGTATCAGAATTGCCTTGCCAAGCACTATTTGTGTACCTTATACTGTACCTGTTAAATGGGAAAAACTCCCGATACCGTCAGCTCAGCTGATATTTATTTTTTAATACAGTTGCTCAAAAAGTGGTACTTTTTGTAGCTGCAAATCGTGCGCAAAGTTAATTGTATTTTGCGCACTAGTGCTTTTTACTTTTCCACGTGTATCGAACGACGTTTTTTAATACAGTTGCGAAAAAATGAGAAAAACAACAAGTAAGGAATTTGAAACTTTTATATTATTAATTCTGTAACATCATTGTAATACAGCTGAAAAATAATGAAGTTGTTCAAAAAAAATTTTTTTGAATAAAGTTCTTACTTGTGGTTTTTCTTATTTTTTCGTAACTGTATTAAAAAAACGTCGTTCGATACACGTGCGGAATTGTCATTATTCACTCGTCCCGAGTCTTAACACTCGCCTACGGCTCGTGGCAAGATATCTCGGCTCTCGTGGTGTAATGACATACTTTCCGCACTAGCATCGAAATGTACTATTCCGTGATTTTCCTTATTACGAGTGCATTTTTTTGTCCAAAAGGCACAACATTAAACTGCTAGAGTCCGTAACCTGTGATGATTTTGTGCCTAAAATGATTTTTCGCTATACCTCTGCTCTTCCACCGAAGTAAATATCTAATAAACAAAGTTATTATTATTACGTTATCCAAATTTGTTTTCTTACTTGGCATGTTATTATTTATAGATCCTATTTTGCTAGGGCTACAATTAATAACCCAAACCCTTGTACTAAATATCTGAGATATTTAGGAAGGGTCGTCTCCTTTGCGGTTCTAGATAATTGTTCTAAGGATTTGATTTATTACATGGTCTCTATTTTGCTAACTGAATAATTTAATTTTCACTTCTCATGCTCTAAAAGTTCGTCTTTATGTCGTGCGTAGGCGACATAAAGTCGCTTTTTATGCTCTAGAGCATAAAGTAAAATCTTCGTCGAAGACCAAGGCAATCGCTGCAACAGCCACACGAACATCTTTAACTTCATACAACAACCTCTTTATTTTATTTCGTTTCGTTCGTATTCCAAGACCAAGGCAAAGATACCAACAGCCAAAGTACACAATAAAACTTCATGAAATAAACTTATAATTTGTATTTCGTCTCATTTATTATTTTACGTGTTGCTGTTTCATTTCCTCGCAATCGAAGTGAAAAGTAGAGTGTACAACTCGTCCATAAAACCCATTTTACACTCGACTTTATATCTATCCTCGCTCGCAAGCTCGCTCGGATGGATAAACGTCTCGAGTAAAATGGTGCGTTTTATGCACTTGTTGTACAATCTACTATTTCACCCCAGCAGCAGCTCGAACAAGCATATTTTGCTGCGTGAAAACAGTGAGCTAAATACGATTTTGCTCACTCCGTGAGTCAAAGTAGCTTTTTAATTTTAATATCGAGCACTGACATTTCATAGTGTGGGGTCTATTACAAATTCATAATATTTCAATTTTAAGAGCACTCCCTTTTATTTTCATTACGAAAAAAGAATACGACAGAAATAGGTCGACTCATAGTTCGATATACGAATTTAAAAGTAGACCCCCAAAACAGCGCGAACCAAGTTACACGTTCGAAAACACACTTAACATACTTATACCTAAGTTTAAATTACCAAAAAAAATTGTACTTACAAAGGAATGAAGAGAAAAAAATATGGAGCATCTCAAATAAAGTCAGTTATGCTTAAATAGTTAAAAACATGAATTTTCATACGCTGAACAATCAATGATTATATTTTAAACAATCTTCATTTTTAAGAACGTATACTACAGATGCAGTTTCCGAACGCACACCCAGCGCCCCGCCCCTTTAAAAAAGCCGGCGCGCTGTTAAATTTTATTGTTTACATTTTATTCGTAATATTATTCTTTATTCGCTGTTGATATTAGTTTTGAATATAAAAACGACTAGGATTCATTAATTAAATTATCTATCTATCATTTCATTGAAGAAGACAGTATTTAACAACAATACGCTTAGTTTTTGGAGCGCACGCGCGACGCGCGTAAGCGTAACAGATATTAGATTGAATATTTCAAAAAATTGCTCGAAAATATGAGTGAAATGTGGGAACATGAGTGACAGTATTTTAACAATAAAAGGTACGGTTAGTTTTAAGTGTTGTGTTAGTGTCATGCGAGACTCGTATAGATTACTAAAATGTGCTTTAATCTGTCGTCGCGCCTTGACTCGCCCGCGCTCTCGCGTGCTTCTAGTATAACTAACTAGCCACGCTGAGGAGTTTAAATAAGCAGTAACGAACCCCGAATCTAGTTTTCTTCCTGAATATCCACGAGACGAATAGGTACGTAAAAGCCTATCGATGCATTTTTTAACGTGACTGTTCTCACTGTTGAGGTGAAAAGTTGTATGTGTTACTCGAGAGCAAAGTTTTTGCGTCTCGTGCTTTTGAGTCCCTCGCTGCGCTCAAGATTCTAACTTTGAATCACTCGCTACGCTCGTGATTCAATTTTAGAATCTTTCGCTTCCTCGGGACTCAAAATCAGCACTCGCAGCAAAAAAGAACTTTGCTCTCTTGTTTTACAAATAACTATTAACATCAGTCCCATCTGATAACCAGTACGAGATACAGATTCGCGCTCACGCACACTTCACACAATGACACACTTGGCTATCACGCAAACACGTGAGTGAGTGAGTATAGGTATATTCTGTCTGATGATAATTGGCTACTTTCCTAAAAAAAGTATTTAGTCCGTCAGTTAGATTATCAAAAAATATTGGACACGTATTTTTTATTTTCGCAATCTAGCAAAAAGTTAAAGTACAGCGTGATGTCACATTATGCGGTGTGTGGTACACTGTTTAGCATAATGTGACGTCATGCGTAACGGGATATATCTTCACCTTTATTTTTTTTAATTGACAAAATAAAAAAATACGTGTCCAATATTTAATTTATTGATAATCTAATCGACGGACTAAGTAAACAGAATTATATTTTTTTTACCCAGGAAAGTACCCAATGGGGTTGGCCGGTGAAAGCTAATTGTAGATGGCGCTCTTCTAGATTCCATACGATGCGAGCATGCGAGAGAGAGAGACAGAGGATAGATGGTCCCTTACTTGTACGGATCCCCATAGCTTTAATCTAGCGTTTTATTTTTAGCCTTTTTCTGAAAACGGTGGATCCCCACTTAGCAATTCGGGACGAAACATGAAGTCATTTTCGCAAAAATAAATAAAAACTATACAAATTTAGCTTTTTTAAGTACCATTATTGGTGCTGTCAGTTTGACAGTTGCCAGCCCCGTTGCATCGTGTGTTTCATAACATAAAACTATCAGAGGGGTAACTAAAGATCAAAAGGTTCTAGTTTATGTAAAGTACCCTCATGTTGTATCCACTAAGATCACCTATCCCGATCACCCAGGTGATCGTATTGGACGAATATGTCTTATGATTATGAGATCACCCAGGTGATCCTATTGTACTATGATACCCCAGAACGTAATATTACTTTTCAAGTGATTCTAGTGGTAAAACTTATCCAGTAAGATCACCCAGGTGATCGTGCTGGACCATATGTCTATCACGATCCCCCGGGTGATTATAAAGTAATATTACTCTTTCCGGGGTATCCTACTAGATATAATTTTGTCCACTTAAATCACCCAGGGGATCGTTCTGGATATGGCGTACAATAGGATCACCTGGGTGATCTTACTGGATAAGTTCTTCCACTAGAATCACTTGCAAAGTAATATTACTTTCTGGGGTACCCTACTGGATATAATTCTGCCCAATAAAATCACCCAGGGATCGTGCTGAATATGGCGTGCAATAGGCTCACCTGGGTGATCTCGTAAGACATATTCGTCGAATACGATCACCTGGGTGATCGGGTCAGGTGATCTTAGTAGATGCCACGCCAAAAACGAATATATTCATAAGAACGCCGATTTTATTATCATTGAAATTTTGTAAAACGTAAAAAGTGTTTCAGATTAAACGATTTTCCACCAGCTGAGGAACTCTCACAGTGACGTCATTTTCCTGTTAAACTGCACAGTCTATAACTTACTTATAAAACATTACCCAAGGTATGGACCGAAACAAAAACACTCAACAACAAAGCGAACTTCCTCATTCAGCGACTATTATTTACCACCGACGTATTTCCTCCGTCGGTGTCCCCTTAGCTTTACCGGCGTCGTCTTTCCTCCGTCGGTGAACCCACAGCTTTACCGACGACGTATTTCCTCCTTGGGCCCGGCTTTACCAGCGCCGTATTTCCTCCGTCGGTGTGCCCTCAGCTTTGCTGGCGTGACGTAGACAGTGCGTCACGCAACTAGGTCACGCTATCGACGGGCGTGACGCGCGGCGTGTACTGTGTCTACGTCAATCGGAGCTTATTCAGACTTGAATTACGATCTCCCCAAAAATCCCTGAAGTGAGTTTTTTAATCGAACAGTCAGAATGTTCTGCCTATGGCCACTTGAAGACGAAACTGTTTTAGAGTTACATATACGGCATGGTGCCTTAGCCGCGTGGTGAAATAAGTGTGACATTGTTTACCAGGGGGGGGGGTCAATTCTATACGTACGTTACGTATTATACGTATCCCAGTTTGTTTTTGTCAGTAGTCACACACAAATCCTGAGTAAACTTCGTATAAAATTAGCGCTAACTAACGTGAGATGGTGTTCACGGTAACCACCAGAAGACAATCCCATTTATAAGTTACGTATTCCAATTAGGTGTCAATGTGTTTCGCACACTCTCTTCCACACGCGTCGAGCTAATGTGGTAGAACTAGCGCAAATCAAATTGAAATTGAACTGGAAACGGTGCGTTTCGAAATGAGCCCAGGGGGATAATCACGTAACGTTCCGAACGCGCGTCGGTACAATTTAAAAAGTGACATTTAGATCTATGCGCGTTCGGAACGTTACGTGATTACCCCTCTGCTGCCGTAGTCGCTTTCGTAAACTACTGCCTAGTGAAGTTGCCTACGTCAAATCTTAGAAAAGGGTATTTTCATTTATCAAAATTAAATTACCAAAGTATTTTGCTTGTTTAGTTTTTACCATAAGAAATACGAATATATATAACACAATTTTTTTTATAAAAACATATGATTTATTTTTAATTTGAAAATTAAAATCGTTGTTTTATTATTCTGTATGTCACGTGACCGAAAACTCCGACCACCATTTTTGTCTTCTGTGACGTCAGAACAGCAAATGCAAAAATTACGTAGACAAGAAGACGTTTCTATGTTTATTTCTAGTTATGACGTCACGATAATGGCGGCTGCCTTTTTGGCGCGAATATATAACGTTCAAATTTCAACCATTATTTATTTGCTTAAAGCGATATTATTTTGAGGAAATAAAAATACCAGCTGACCATCGAATCTATACGAACGTTTTAAAATAAGTATATAAAAAAAACTCGTAGAACAGCCTATGGAGTGCCCAAGCGGAACTTTAAGGTACAAACGGGTAGACTCTAAAAATCGAATACTTACACTTCTTAGGGCGTCCATTTTCCTAATAAAGTTCAGACAAGCCCCCAACCATCGCTGTAAGTCTTGCAGTTTGTTACACAACTTCCCGATTGCTGATTAGGTTACTCTTTGATCACAACCGGCCTTTGATGCGTACTTTGCGAACATTCCCGGGAGATATTTAACAATTTCACTGTTCAGGGGTTACTTCCGGGCTAATTTTAGAACGCCAATGCCTGGGGTTCTATTAGGCTTAACATGTAAAATAAATCCGAAAAATTTTTCCCAGCTACTTATAACTTGGATCTTTTCAAGACGAGAGTGAATAGGCACTATCTAGGTATGCTATGGATGAAACACTCTCGACCTCATCATCACTTCATCAGGTGAGATAATGGTCAAAAGTGCCTATACTTAATCCGTATTCCGTACTCTAATCCATCCATACTCATATTATAAATGCAAAAGTGTGTCTGTCTGTCTATTACCTCTTCACGCTTAAACCGCTGAACCGGTTGAGATTAAATTTGGTACAGAGATAGTTTGAATAACGAGAAAGGATATAGGATAGTTTTTATCCCGGAAATCATCCCCTGAGGGGGTGAAATGGAGGATGACATTTTGTATGGAGCTACGATATAAACGAGTTCCACGCGGACGGAGTCGCGGGCAGAAGCTAGACTTACTTATTAAATAAATTAAAATTTATTTCAAAGTTCAATATCTCAAAACCGGCTGAACCGATTTTGTTGAAACGAAGCTAATAGCCATCTCTATCACGTGAGCTTTCGGACAAAAAACCGCATTAAAATCGGTCCATTCGATACTGTGTATCTACGATGCCACATATACACAGACACGTCAAACTTATAACCAGGCATCGGAGTATTTGTAGCATGGTAAGACTAAAGTATGCTATGGAATCGTTGTAAGCATTAAAATTTAATTTATACTCATACTCATCCTCATTAATTTAATTCATTAAATTGATAATAACTATAAAAAGACACCACTATAGATCATTATCGACGAATAAAAAATTATATGATGGTCCACGGAAAGAACATGTCTGGTCACTTTTTTTTCAAAATGAGATTTTAATGTCACACAATATAGTTCATAACGAGCGATTTTGAGAATGATTTTGATTTGAATCATGAATTAAATAAATGAGGATGAGTATGCGTATAAATTTAATTTTAATGCTTACAACGACTCCATAGCATACTTTAGTCTTACCGTGCTACAAATACTCCGATCCCTGCTTATAACACCCCTCTTTTTGCGTCGGGGGTTAAAAATAAAATGGATTCGGTTGTTTACTGCCATAAAAACTAGCGCGACACACATTTGACCTATTTTAATAAAATATGTACCTACTTTTTAATTATAAAGTTCATTTTTCCGATTGCACATAATCGTACGTCAATCGTCATTCATCAATCACGAAAACATTCGGTTTCATAATCGAGTTATCGATGATAAAACCTATCTATCGCTGCACCGATCGCTGGCACCGCCTCAAAGTGCATTCCTTGCACCATCAGGTGCGAAGATTCCCGCCATCTTGATGTTATTTTTAATACCAACATTCATTCAGCCGGCATCTCTGGCCAGTTATTTCTGGACGCGATAAAAATGTGACAATGTTTTGGATTCTTGCCTATCTGCCATATTTTTTATAACATCAAGTGACGATTTGTCGAAATGTGGCGTTGGCGCGTTGAAATGTCTTCTTCTTTAATGTTTCAACGTGAAAAATGTTCGGAGTGTTTTAAAATGGAAGCTCAGAGCAGATAATACTACTATTTCTACAAAATCATCAGACGTCGTATACTTTGAATCGTTTTCCTAGCAATGAGGTGGTTTTAATGGAATATCATCCATAGACTACGTTGGGAGTTTTTCTGCGTGATCGCATCAGAAATGAGGCTATCCGCAGCAGAACCAAGGTAACCGATATAGCCCTCCGAAACGCTAAACTTAAGTGGCAGTGGGCGGGGCACATTGCACATCGAACCGATGGCCGTTGTGGCGGAAGGTTTCTCGAGTGGCGACCACGTACCGGGAGGCGCGGCGTGGGTAGGTCTCACAAGGTGGACTGATGACCTGGTAAAGGTCGCGGGAGTCCGCTTGATACGGGTGTCACTTTAGCACTCTCTGGGGGACGACTATGTCCAGCAGTGGATGTCTTTCGGCTGATATGATCATGATGATGATGATGACTATGTTGTCTGCTTACCATCAGGCCTGCCGTATCCTTGTATGTCACCATCGCAGCATAAGACAAATTGCTTCATTCATTTTATACACGTAAAAATACCCTCCTGACATTTTATACACGTAAAAATACAGACTCTGTGGAGGAAATTTTAATTGAAATAAAAAGTGCAGTCGGCAATACGGGTGAAAGCTGTCACTTACTATACTTTTGACAGACTGTAAAGAAAACAGCACTAGTGCGGAAAGGTGGCACTTTCCGCACGACTTGGAGGAGCCAAGTTGGCTCCTTGCAAAACGCTATTTTCGAGCACATACATTGTAAACTTATTTACACAATTATCATACGATTATTCATGGAATACTTTTGTGACTTATCTGTGTATACCTAATCATGATTTTAATTTTAAAATTTATCTTATTTTGTGCAGGTACAAGTTCAAATCAGCAACGGGAAATGAAAGGTGTTGTTTTGTCGTTTGTCCTAACCCTTGTATTTATAGTGCCTTATACGACACGCGCCAGAGTCATATGGAATGCGTCTTGCACAGGTCTCATTTATGAACGTGCGTGGTGTTGCGATGAGCGACGTAAGGCTGGTTTTAGTGTCACACTGATCGTCGGTGCCGAGCGATCTACGCGTAACTGTTCAGCTTCGATCGTCAGCGCGAGTCGTTTTACTCGTAGTACCTTGCCGACCGCCGCTCGCCGACTAGCCATGTCTGTACTGTACCGCGCCGACGCGTGCCGCTCAGCTCGATTCTAGAACGTTCACTATGAGGCGCGAGCAGCGGTCGCCGCTGATCGCTCAGCGGTGCCGAAGCGTGGTGCGTTCGGCCGCGTATGTGTCAGCGCTGTGCTCTAAGCGCTCAGCTGTCGGCGTTATTCTAAAACGCTCCCTGAACGTCATACCATATTGGCCTGTCCGCGCCGAGGGTCAGCGCGTCACTAAAACCAGCCTAAGTATTTAAGATCGTTCATGTATAATCGCCTGCGTTTGCGGTGTTCCACATCAGATTATTTTCCCCTGTTCCTTGCTACGACCTTAACACTTCCCCTTCCTACATCACGAGACGTTCAAACAAATTATCGCCCCATGGTAGAAAAAAACAATGTAACTCATTCCCTTGACAGCTCGTGACGTCAGCGTATCTAGCTTACGTCATCAGCATCTTAAAAATGGCATACCGTCCGTGTGTTGCCATTGCCACTGTGTGGAAGTAGATTACCGGAGTAAATTACATTACTTAACTTACGTACTTTCAATTAATATTTACGTTGAACTATATAGTTAAACTAGCTAATCAATGCATTAACAAAACTCCTTGTTTGTATGGAAGATGCAGATGTATGTTTCAATGGCTACATTTGTGTGCTAACTATGCACAATGCCAACACTTTTGTGACACAGGCAAGATACGTCGTCGGGAATGACTTACCTAGGTTTTTTACTACCATGGAACGCCGCGAACGCAGAAGATTATACGCGCGTGCGCGTTTTCATATAGCTCGTCGCTCCGTGCGACGCCACGCGTAGGTACCTACATAAATGTGGCCAAGGCCGCGCACGTGTCTTGACTATAGAGAGTTGTTGTGATACTGTGTTTGTATTCAATGATTGCGTGTGTTAGGAGACTTCTACTGTCATTTATCCATATAAACATTCACAAGATCTGCCTGACGTACGTACAATGCGTTACGTGATCGACCAGCAGGCCCCTATTTCACCAACTTGACAATTGTCACTTGACACTGACAATTCGCCATAGGTACATTGTTTGTTCCAAAAGTTAAGGTGGTCGCTAGGTTACTGGTGGAACCAGCAATGTACGGAGAATTGTCGTTGTTAGGTGACAATTGTCAAGTTGGTGAAATAGGGGCCTGCAGGTCGATCACGTGACGCATTGTACGCACGTCAGGTAGATCTAAACGTCAATTTTTTTTTTTATATAGAAAAATGACAGTTGGATCTACCTAACGCGTTCAAAACGTTACGTGATTAACTGGTTACCCCTCTGCAGGTCGATCACGTAACGCATTGTACGCGCGTCGGGTAGGTCTAAATGTAACTTTTTATATGGAAAATTGACAGTTAAATTGTACCGACGCGCGTTCGGAACGTTACGTGATCACCCCTAATGTCGCGGGGCGGAACATTTATTCTTTAAGTATGCTAATTGTAATTTTGTATAAAAAAATCTAATAATATAAGTTTAATAATTTTGCATGACCAAAAGTTTTGGCAAGATGTGCTGATCATGACTAAAACACTGTTCCATCTATTGTTGTACCATGTCTGTAGCAAATAAATTTATATGTCTATTTCTTGTCCGGCGGGGTATATATCGTACTGGATGCAACGCATGCCTTGTCATCGTGAACTATCTTGTGTTCACATAGTATAGTTAGGATCCGTGTCGATACAAAGAAATGCATGTTTGTGAATAATTGTTTATTATTGTGATGGCTACAACCAAAACGAATTAACTCTGCACCTGGATTTAATTCGATTAGGTTGTAAATGTGTTGTTGTCAATGTTAAATTGCAAGTAGGAACGGTATCCTTAATGTGTAATTGTGGATGTTTAGATGTTTGTTACTCAATCACGCCATAGTGACTGAACGGAGACATAAATGCTAGTTGCCATTGTGATGGTTGATGCCGATACGGGAGTACACGTGAACGAACGTGGCTGACACGGCGAGGTAAGAAACCTAACCCGGAGAAAACGATGGCCCTGATAGATATGAAAACTGAGCGTTTTCCAAATAAAGTTTACCCTAGTTAAGGTTATTAAGAAACATCAACTTTGTCAGTTTTGTCAAGAATATTAGCCGTACATTTAAGTGTACGGCTAATTTTCGTGACAAACTTACAAATTTAACGTTCCTTAATTTTACCTTAACTAGGGTAAACTTTATTTGGAAAACGCTCACCTAGCTTATATTGTAAATTTTACGAAATCGTTAGTCGTTTTCAAGAACGTGATTTACAAATATATTAATATCCAAATATTACTCGTTTAATAGTTTAGGATCATGTTATTTTGACAGAACATGTTTTTGATAACATTTCAACGTGTACCTAAATAGAGGCACTGTGCTACGCCGCGTAGCCACCTTCGTAGCACTACGTAGTTCGTAGCACTGCTACGAAGGTTCCATCGTGTTTCCTTAGGTAGTCCTTAATTTATTATTCTATACTAATGCACTCAAAAGCAATAAGAGTGGGTCAGTTTGTGTGGAGTTGTTTTAATAGGGAACTTGCATCTTAATATTTTATTACGTAAATCAAAAGTATAATCCAGCATTAAAACAACTGTAGCATTAAAACTTTGTTATGATTTATTTTTCTGATGTTTTATATGCATTTGAAATCTACACGCGCCGGCACGGCACCCCCCGAAAACGCTCTATATTAAACGGGCTTATGCTATGACGTCACAGCATATATTCTCGGCGCGTTTACTATGGAGTAAGTCATTAATTTGCGATTATCTCCACAAAATTTACGTTTTAGTCTATACTTGTCATACAAAATATCATTTCTAATTTAATATTCTATGTAACTGTTACGTTATTTTATCGAAAAAATAAAAAATAAATTTTCGTCATTTTAACGTTATTTTTTTTCTTTTGTATGATATCTCTACGTATATCCGCATCGATTTAGTGCAATTTATTCGAAATTGAAGTCCCATGCAAGTTCCCCATTGTTTTTGACAGACTTGACTACATATATGACTGGGTAGTGATACTAGTGATAGTGACTCTGTGAGACACGCGAACCAGTAGTGTTTAAAAAAAAACCAGCAACTGAATCGACCACAAATCTATACCGACGAAATTTGAGGGAGAGAAATGCAACCTGTAGAGAAGAACAGCCGGACAGCGGACACCGGACATTCGAACTATTTTCGGCCCAAGCTGAAGCATAGAACTTCGTTCGCTTCGCTCGCTCGTTAAATTAACACATTCACTGCTACGATCAGCTACGCGTGGTTTTCCTGCTTAAGTCGCGAAAAGCTAGGCAAGTTTCTGGCAGTTAACCCTTCTTTGCATGATTTTTTATTTATTTTTGAAATAAATCACGATAATGTCAGTTGACCTCCACATTTCGGTAAAAATATAAAAAAATATCTTTATTTTTTGATATGATGGAAATTTCCATCATTATGCAAACTCTGACCTTAAGCATATCACAAATACGTTCCATTTCAAGCTATACTATTCTTGAAACATAAGTCTTAAAATAAATATGAAACACCCGCAAAACTACCTTTAATTAACAGGACAATGTTATGATGGAAATTTCCATCACCATGCAAAGAAGGGGTTATGTTAAGAGGTAAAATTGAGGGAGTAGATTTGTGAAATCTTATCCGATTTCAAAAAATATTTCCCTAAAGCGTTTATTTCGTGCTAATTGTAACATTTCGGAAGTTGGTAATTAGTACATTACTTACCTAGGGCGGCAAAGCAAAGAATGACGTCAGGTATATGCGATCTCCGATCTGTTTTTATTACCGCCCGTGGTGAGTGTATCTGTGTGTCTGTCTGTGGCATCGTAGCTCGTAAACGAATGTACTAATTTGAATGTGGTTTTTTTTGTATCTGAAAGCTGACGTGATCGTGATGGTTCTTAGCTACGTTTCAAGCAAATCGGTTCAGCCGTTTTTGAGATATTGAACTTTGAAATGAAAATATCGGGGGGATTTTCATCTTTTCGAAGTTGTTAATTAAGTGCCTGGCAGACGGTCGCCAACACGCCCCTCCGACCGAGCGACCTTGGTCGGCACCGACCGCTGTGGTATGAAATTTTGCTGCTAACAACTCTACACGGTCGGTGCCGACCAAGGTAGCTCGGTCGGAGGGGCGTGTTGGCGACCGTACCAGGCACTTTATTGATTTGGCAAATCGAGATTTCTCGGTCGCAAAGGAATATCCACCCCTTTACCGCTAGGTAGTCAGTAGATAGATAGATTGCATTTGTTGAAGGCGGCCACCACCGCTTTATTTCCAAAGTGCTCGCTGTTCACAATGTAAACAGGTTTTTTTTAACATGACCGCCTTTTAACTAGTGATGTGCCACGGGAATACAAAATTTTCATCGATACTGATGTTGTAATAGCATAATTTACTTTAAAAACAAAGTTTATCGACTTCAATTCAGTACCCAAATCGCTTCAAGTGTGCCTATAAAATTTGAAGAGATCCCTCGATTTCTCCAGGTTCCCATCATTATACCCTGACCTGTTTCTCTTTTTACTTTTCTACACTTTCGTACACCAAACTAGGTATAATCACATACTTTTTATATGGAGCTCTCAACTCAACTAAAATAACTGATTATACAACTGTTTACACAACTAAAAACCAATCACGTGGCGCCTTTACTGAACTACCTATAATGAATTTGACCAATAGAACGTCGCCTTGGTTATAAAACGAAAGACATCAACGAAACGCTGAGCCGGTGGGCCGCGCTTCGTTTCAGTTAGACTTTCAATAGATACCAAGTTTGAATAATTATTTCAGTTGACTCGTAGAAAAAGTATTGTATACAATAGTTACATAATTAGCTCGTACCTTACTTAGGGCACTCGGCAACTCGACTTTAACAGCCCTCATTGCGTAAAGATTGTACAAAATACTATTTTCTCAAACATGCTCGGAAATGTATGCGTTAATGTCACGAAATCAAGACATGAAGTTTCATGTTTATGGCTCCCTACATTACCTCTTGGCCTAGGCCAAGAAGTAATGTATGAAAACCCTAACTAAAAACATTATTGGCCGCTACTCTAATTTTTAAATTTGCTTACTAATATTAAACAGACAAAGGGAAAATTACATACTGCCAACCACTACTAGGTAGGTGCTCTTTTTTTAATTGTTTTTTTTTTAATTTTTTTAATGTTCGTAATTTTAGTGATCGTTTATAATCATTTTAAAAAGTGTTTTTCTTTTTTTGATGTTTATGTCAAATTTTTAATGTTGAAAATGTTGTATGGTCTTTAAATGTTATTTTTCAAGTTTTTTTCCCTTTTTTCCCTTTTTAAATGTTTGTTTCCCTTTATGTATGTTAATTCTTTTCTTTTTTAAATGTTTTTATTTTTTTGTTTTTTTTTCTCTTTTTTAATAGGTACTTTCTTTCTGTTTTAATGTTTTTTTATTTCTTTGATTTTTTTATGTAGAATTTTCCTCAATTTAGTGAGGTGAAAAGGATTCTATTTTTGAACCACTCACATTCGCTAGCTCGTGTTTCAATTCCACACTCGCGGTTAAAATATAACTGCACCCTTGTATAACAAATAACTATTTATTATTTCCTCACATCGTTTGAGAAAAGCACTATACAAGCCTCGGCCGGAACAGGGATTGCTGGACTCGTTGTATCCGGCCTCGTCTACGACTCAAAAAAAAAAAAAAAAAAAAAAAAAATATTTTATTCAAAATAGATTCATACAGAACACTTTTTGAAGGTCAAAGTATATTTTCTTAAAGTTCGAAAGGGTAATTATAGTTGTTAATATAAAAATGTCAAATATCACTAGTTTACATGTCAATATGTTATAAGTAGGTCAAAGTTCATTTACATTTACAATTAGGCACATGTTAACTTACAAACATGAATTCTGTTTTTACAATGTCAAAAATAGAATAAAAAATATTATTAGAACTAGGGAAAAATATATGTCAGGATTATATAAAACAAATTAAAAATTAGAGTATGTCAGATTGTCAGTACACAGAGAGAAAATAATAATAATAAAAATCATTTAAAGGCGTCTTTGTCATTTATAAAGTCGCTTATCGTGTAATAGGCCTTACTAACTAAATGGCTTTTTATAAACAACTTAAACTTATTTAATGACAAACCTTGTACATTTTTGGGAATTTTGTTATAAAAACGCACACAATTTCCCATAAAAGACGAACTCACCTTTTGTAAATCCTTATTTCTAGTATTGAGCGAGTGATAGTCACTATTTAGTTTAAATAAATGTAGATTTCGTTTAACATACAAAACAATTTCAAAAATATATTGAGAAACAAACGTCAAAATGTTGATTTGCTTGAATTTTTCTCTTAATGAAATGCGAGATCCTAACTGATAAATCGCGCGAATCGCTCTTTTTGTAAAACAAAAATGATATGGATATCAGCGGCTTTACCCCAAAGCAAAATACCATAGGTCATAATGCTGTGAAAGTAAGAGAAGTAAACAAGCCTAGCTGTCTCAACATCGGTGAGTTGCCTTATTCTTTTGACTGCATATGCTGCCGAACTAAGCCTATTACCCAACGAAGAAATATGTGATCCCCATTGCAGTTTATGATCCAGTGTAATACCGAGAAAAACAGTGCTATGAGAAAATTCAATGAACTCATCATTAAGTTTCACCTGTTCATTCTTACTGGTATTGACTTTAGCAAGACTGAATTTAATACATTTTGTTTTCTTGCTATTTAAAAGTAAATTTTTAGCGGTGAACCATCCCGCAACCGAGTCTAGTGCTGCATTCACTTGATCGAAATTGGTTTCCTTTCTGCCAAATTTAAATATTAACGATGTGTCATCAGCGAATAACACAATATCGTGTTTGTTCTGCACGTGATAGGGCAAATCGTTAATATAGGCCAAGAACTATATAAGATAACGAATATAAGACTCGGCCGTCTACCCCAAACTCGTCCAGCAATCCCTTACTTCACGGCCTCTTCAGTAATGTACTATTTGAAGTCGGTGATTATTTTCTAAAACCGACGCTACACATGCACATCACTAAGCGTGAGTGAATAATATGATTGGTTCCACCCTTCATCGGGCGTTGTCGGCAGTTCATAATTGTCACTCCAATATAGCCGAGCTCAATAACATGTAGTTACCTCAGCTATTGTACCTATAACTATATATAATTCTACTTAATTTATTTTGTTAAACATAGGTTACAACTTTTGCAAGTCTTGTTGGTATACAAAATATAAGACCTCAATACAACATATATTACCTACAATTTAGCTGTACAAAATATTCCTTCAACCAGCTATTTTATTATATTCAAATTGATAACGAAATAATGAATCTAAAACAGTAAAAAGCGGCCAAGTGCGAGTCGGACTCGCACATGAAGGGTTCCGTGAAATAAATTGCGGTTTACGATTTATGACGTATTAAAAAAAACTACTTACTAGATCTCGTTCAAACCAATTTTCGGTGGAAGTTTACATGGTAATGTACATCATATATTTTTTTTAGTTTTATCATTCTCTTATTTTAGAAGTTACAGGGGGGGGACACACATTTTACCACTTTGGAAGGGTCTCTCGCGCAAACTATTCAGTTTAGAAAAAAATTATCTTAGAAACCTCAATATCATTTTTGAAGACCTATCCATGGATACCCCACACGTATGGGTTTGATGAAAAAAATTTTTTTTAGTTTCAGTTCTGAGTATGGAGACCCCTAAAACTTAACGTTTTTTTTTCAATTTTTGTGTGAAAATCTTAATGCGGTTCACAGAATACATCTACTTACCAAGTTTCAACAGTATAGCTCTTATGGTTTCGGAAAAAAGTGGCTGTGACATACGGACGGACAGACAGACAGACGGACATGACGAATCTATAAGGGTTCCGTTTTTTGCCATTTGGCTACGGAACCCTAAAAATAGCTTCCATCTACATTGAGATGATTTCGCCAATGTCAAGGTTTTGCTTATAAAGCGACGTTGTACGGTAATTTGGTCAGTCGTCAATAATGCAATCAGCGCAGAAGCTCCACTTAAGAAGCAAGGCGTCCACCGCTGACCGCATCTCCGACGAAAGACCATGTTTTGACCTCTTCGGGAGTATTTTGTCAGGATGAGTATTTTCGCGGCAGTGTCACCTGTCACTTAAATAAAAAGGGTTCCGTTTTTTGCCATTTGGCTACGGAACCCTAAAAAGAACTAATTCAAATGTCAATACAGTAATGGGTACCATTGGAATACAATGACAATTTTTTATTAAGCGCCTTTAACTTCACCTTTAACGATTTCCAACCTCTGGGTCTATCATCAGATCATTCAGATTTACTTGGTGGTATCACACTATTGTGATGTCAACGACATTAGGTATATGTACAGTCACGGGTAATATTCGTATATAAATAAGGACATACATATCTGTACAGGGCTCTATTGTACCTATTAGAAGTTACTATAAATTTCTTAACAAAATAAGGAAAACCAATTTAAGCATACCTAATCGTGCTTAAGACAAATCATTATGTCTGCCATTTTGTACTTTTTAACCGACTTCAAAAAAGGAGGAGGTTATAAATGTTCCACTGTATTTCTTTTTTAGGGTTCCGTAGCCAAATGGCAAAAACGGAACCCTTATAGATTCGTCATGTCCGTCTGTCTGTCTGTCCGTCCGTATGTCACAGTCACTTTTTTCCGAAACTATAAGAGCTATACTGTTGAAATTTGGTAAGTAGATGTATTCTGTAAACCGCATTAAGATTTTCACAAAAAAACAGAAAAAAAAACAATAAATTTTTGGGGTTCCCCATACTTAGAACTGAAAATAAAATAAAAAATTTTATCATACCCATACGTGTGGGGTATTTATGGATAGGTCTTTAAAAATGACATTGAGGTTTCTTACATAATTTTTTTCTAAACTGAATAGTTTGCGCGAGATACACTTCCAAAGTGGTAAAATGTGTGTCCCCCCCCCTGTAACTTCTAAAATAAGAGAATGATAAAACTAAAACCAATATATGATGTACATTACCATGCAAACTTCCACCGAAAATTGGTTTGAACGAGATCTAGTAAGTAGTATTTTTTTAATACGTCATAAATCGCAAACCGCAATTTATTTAACGGAACCCTTCATGTGCGACTCCGACTCGCACTTGGCCGCTTTTTTTAATGTATGTTCGCCGATTTCTCCGTCAATTGTGGACCGATTTCCAAAATTATTTTTTTATACGTAAGAGTATACTCCCGAGGTGGTCCCATTGTCACCAATTCAGGTTATGATGGTGGGATCCCAGGGAAATTGAGGGCAATCCTCAAATTTTATAGGCATAGTGGTTTCGGTATTTTCTATTATAACTCGTGTATTTACCCTCGGAAATCGCAATTTTGGTGAAGTGGAACTGATGATGAAGACCACGATGACTTATGGAACTCCTCAAAGATGTAAAGTACGTCAAAGATTCTGACATGATTCCGCTGTAGTAGCAACTATCATCATCATCATTACTTAAGAGCCTTGCTCTTGTCGGTGGAGTAACCGCCACTTTTATCTGTCCATTGCCAGCCTCTTGACTTCCTCATATGACTCGACATCAGCTTTATGTTTTATTTGGCTAGAATATGTTAGCCTAGGCCTTCCTCTGCCTCTCTTGCCTTCAATTTTACCCTCCAGGATGTTTAGGAAGAAACTGTCGTGCCGTATCAGGTGACCCACCAACTAATGAAGTGTTAATTCTGAGATCCTTGAGGAATCGTAGGAACTCCTCAAATATTATCAGCCCACAGATAGTGACTTGGGTATTTTCTGCTCTCGGAGAGCAGTTCATGTGCTAAATTGGAAAGGAAGTTCTCAAGTGTGGCTTGGCGAAGTACTGAATTGAAGTCGGTTTAAACTTTGTTTTTAGAGTAAATTATTGTATTGTTCACTAAAGTTTAGAGAATTGCTTTCGTTAGTTGACGTATAAATATGGGTGTAACTAGACTACTCAAAATGTATTATTACAACACCAGAAACAAGGTAAAAAAATATGACCATTGACAAAAATCCCATGCAGATATCTCAATTAATTACGGACGGTACAGCCGTTTTAATATTGCTTGTTAGAGAGAGAAAACGCTCGGGGATAGTGACGTTACGATCCCCGAGCATCATAGTAAATGACAATCGTTTCATATGAAGGTGCGTTTTGCGGAACAGGGACGGAATATAACCCTCACTAGAACAATTTGAGAAATATTGTTTTCCCAAAGTATCACGTCCCAAACTATTTAATTTCTCAAATTATTCTAGTTTATAAAAATACAAGTTTATTCTAGGAAAGGAGGAACATCGCGCAAATGGAAAGCCAATTTATGAAAGTTTGTTGCATAAGTTTCTTAAAATATCACGCCGTTTTAGCCTGCGAATGTCAAATAACGTTTCGTATGGAAATCGAACCACCGAAACCTTTGGACAGTTATAACTTTGTGATAATTTAACCCCCTGCTATACTTTTTTCACCATTTCACAATGTTATTGATCCGTTTTTGGAGAAAAATTATCCTATTGGTATTGGTTATTTTATTTGGTGTCTACACCCCTATTGGTACAGTCGCCATCACATACATCGGTACACTACAGGTTGTTCAAAAATATCGGAACATGCACCCTAATGCCTTGAAAATAGAGTTGTGTTCCGATTTTTGTGAGTTGCTTGTTTGCGCCGATGTATGTGATGGCGACTGTACACTATTCTTGATATGCTCCTAAAGTTTTCTTGCATGCAACTACTACTTTTTTTTTTATTATTATTATCATAAAAGGGGTATAATTTTACAAATAAGGTCTGTCCCACAAAACGGTTTACACAGTTTGACTGTGGGATCTGAGTCTCTTCACTAACTAAATTATGACAATTACTATACTTATATGCTATCTAAGAAATAATTAAATAATTTTCTTTTAAATGTGGCTCTATTGGCCTCTAGTCTAATATCTGCCGGCACGCAGTTTAGAGTGGTTGGTTTTACCGAACAATTGACTACAACAATCATAACACAAATGACTAAAATGAACTCAGGATCGAGCGGCAGGCGTGGCTCTGACGTCACGGCTGACGTCACCGTGACGCGCGCCCTACTTGTCCCTCTGTTTATTTATACGTACCGTCTCCCAGTGTACGTATTGTGGTGCAGTGGAAATTGAGCTTTATTGTTGGGTGTGTTGGTACAAATTAGAGTGTTAGGGCGGTGATTTTTGTTTGTTTCTGACGCCTTGCTCGAATTACAGTACTTAGTGAAGAGTGTGCGTACTAAAACTGTTGTAGTATACAAAAACAATCATTAGGTTTTTTTTTTACTACAACGGTGGCAATGGCAAACGGTCGTACGGTCGGCCTGATACCAAGCAGACACCGTAGCCTATAGACCTTACTCACCACCAGGAACACATCACCAACATACCTACTGGGCAAGTTGTCGATGTCGACTATAGTCGTAAAGCAACTGCCAAACCCAATCAGACCATTTCTAGGTTAGATTAATCCAATTCCCCTGAAAATTACTCTCATTTACATTCAATTAATTGTATTGGCTTGTTTAAATGCTAATTCAAACTGGACAGTACAGTCGGCCCCATAAGTTGCTCAACACCTAAGTACCTTGTCGTTTTCACTCGTTTGACAACTTCATATGGCAGTTTAACATGACGTTTAATGCGACACGGTACAACGGTCTGCGGTCAGGTCACCCTTTGTTAGGGTTCCGTAGCCAAATGGCTAAAAACGGAACCCTTATGGATTCGTCTTGTCTGTCTGTCTGTCTGTCTGTCCGTCCGTATGTCACGGCCACTTTTTTCCGAAACTATAAGAACTATACTGTTGAAACTTGGTAATTAGATGATTTTCACATAAAAATAGAAAAAAAAACAATAATTTTTTTGGGTGTTCCCCATACTTAGAACTGAAACTTAAAAAAATTTTTTTCATCAAACCCATACTTGTGGGGTATCTATTTTTTTCTAAACTGAATAGTTTGCGCAAGAGACACTTCCAAAGTGGTAAAATGTGTGCCCCCCCCCCCCCCCCTGTAACTTCTAAAATAAGAGAATAATAAAACTAAAAAAATATATGATGTACATTACCATGAAAATTTCCTGAGGCGCTGAAGTTCGGTGAGGTGCATTGGATTTATTTAAGTGTGAATAGTGCTTTCAAGTAGGTAGGTATACCTACCGCCGCCCGCTCGCAACAAAATTTAGGGAAAGGACGATCTAACGTGTTTTTGAAACCTAAGTATGGAAGTCGACTTAAAATCAAAGACCCATCAGTTTTTGTTTGGTTGTCCTCACCGCAGTCCACAGAACGCATCCAGTCCAGTGTGGCAAATCCCTTACAGTATTTTCATCTCACGATCACGGTGACCCATGTTTGTGTGTGTATGAATGGGTATTCATGCATATGCACTTTGTGTATGTGTGACAAGTGTCAGTTCAGGGCTGTTATTCGCTACGCGTTAATACGGCTCACCCCGCCAGTCACCCGTTACGAAACTAGACCTCTACCTTCGCTTAATTACTACGCATCGCGGTGTCAAGGTATAGTCGTGGGTGAACGGTGAGGTGAGGTTAAGAAACCGGTCAAGTGCGAGTCGGACTCGCCCACCGAGGGTTCCGTACAACATTACAAAGTATAGTTTTCCGTTTTGTCCCTCGGAAAACCGTACTTTGTAATGTTGTATTTTATAGTTCTAGGTCAACGGGAAGTACCCTATTATTTGATCCCCTTGAGAGTCTCGAAATATACGTTTTTTGCGGTATCTTGATTTGAAATTAAACTTTGACTAGCTTCTGCCCGCGACTCCGTCCGCGTGGAACTCGTTTATATCGCAGTTCCATACAAACTTTTACCCCCCATTTCACCCCCTTAGGATCCCCTTTCCAGGATAAAAATTATCCTATGTCCTTTCCCGGTACTCAAACTATCTCTATACCAGGTTCAGCGGTTTAAGCGTGAAGAAGTAACATACATACAGACAGACACACTTTCGCATAGTAGTAGGTAAGGATAGTATATGGCTAATCATGAAGATTATCATAGTATACAACTGGCCGCCATCGCAGGCCGCGCCATTCTCTGAGAGGCTTAAGTACCTAATAATAGTACAGAACGGACTAGCAACTTCTGGATCCAGAATACTAAAAACAATCAAGATAATTGAAAAGGGGATCGTCAACTCAAGAAAAGATTCTCAAATAGAATCTTATAAAAATAAATAACGCCACGGGAAAGATTCTAAAAGAAACGTATTTTTCTAGTCCCTTTTTAATAAGTCTTATCCTGTCTAATATTTGCCCGGGGCGAAGTCAACAGATTAAAAATATTACGACTCGGCTCGGGGGACAATTTGACATTTACGTTCCTCATTCCAATATTTCCTAGATGCCTCTCATGGACTGGCGCGGCCTGCAGTTGCGGTCATCAGTAAATTTGACATTAACAGTCAAGTTTACTATTGACCGCTGCCGTAGGCTCAGTCGGGACCTATTGTGCAGACGTGGGCGCTGCTACGCGTGTCAGCGATTTGGGAACTTCATTGAATGAAAATAAGATGTCTGGCAACATGGCATTTAATTCTTCACGAATTCACATTGTGAATATAAAATAAATGGGTCATTGTCAGATTTAGGTTCGCGTCTCTTCGGTGGACATTGCCAAAGTTAAGTGCATTTATTTGTGTGATGAGCACGAATATTTGTTCCTGAGTCATGGATGTTTTCTATGTATTTAAGTATTTA